>CM056604.1:21810800-21918940 GCA_029721355.1 Tegillarca granosa
AAAAGCGCGTTAATAATTTTTACTACCGAGATTTATATGTTCTGTTTGGATTTGTGAATTAGTGGTTACTTCGTTGAGCTACGGGATACAAACATGGAAAAGTATCAATAACACACAGACCAGGTATCATACCTTTTATACTAAAAAATGAAAACGGTTTTTTTTATATTTATAACTCGAATTATTTTGGTTTGGAGACTCAGTTAAAAAGTTTTTTAATTATGATATAACAAATTCAATACAAAAAAATACAATGGGTAATATTCGAGAGTTTTTCTTATTGAAAGAGATGTTTGAAAACCCTTTATTTAATTTTTGGCGAATAAATTCAAACAAGACCAAATTATCAAAAGAATAAAAATAAATGAATCCTAGCATCGATAGGTAAACATTGAATGGTAATTGTTCTGTTATGTTAACAAAAATATGCTTTTATATATTTTGTATCTCAAAGATATAACATTGATTAATATTAAAAAATTATAATGGTTGCGGTTGCATTATCAACCCAAAAATTTAAGACGGGTACTTGTGTTTGGTTCTGAAACTTTCATTATTTCCTGACAAAAATGTGTAGGTAAGTAATTAGATTGGAATAATTATGTTATATGCACCAGTCAAGATTCTATACTTATATCAAACCAAACAGTTGGAAGATGGAAGAAACCAGAGTGTCCGAATAAAACTACCGACCTTCTGCAAGCAAACTGACAAACTTTCTCACGATTGGGGTTTGAATTTAGACGGTGAGAGACACTGTGGTACTCAAGCGGGCACTTTATACCGAGGCCCCCGTGTAGGTAACGGAATGGACTTCAAATGAAGCTGTAAGTCAATAAGGTAACACAATCTGAAATTTAACCATGCCATGTTTAATTTTAATTTGATGAGTTTTATTTTGTGTTCTTGATTGCATTAGCTATTGCAAACTGCGAGAGGGAAAGTCAGGGATTCGAATCCCGGTTGGGTCATAAATAAGACTTGGAAAAAACTATTCTTCTACCTGGCGCTTGGCATGAAGTGGACAGAGTATGAAGTGGTATGCTTATCTGCTGTATACTGACAAGGTGAGTTAGCACCTTAACTAATAGTCGCCCCGAGTGCTTGCTACCATACAAACTCCACATTCCAGGAATACACAAATTTGTTCTTAAGTTAATCCATCTTAATTGATTATTTACCCATCTCTCGTCTAAAAACTGATGCGACGTTAAAAACATTACAACAACTGAAACAAAGATTATCTTATTTTTTGAATAAAAATTTAATGATTACGTACAAATATTTTAACCCATAAAATAGAACAAACAGATCGAAAGTACAATTACAACAAATCATATAATAATAATAATAATAATAATAATAAAAGGCAATCAAAACAATTTATCAAACATGCTTTGACAATTGGTAGACACTATTTGACATTAAGGTTCATTGAAGATTTTCAACATTCTGGTAGTCTTGTAAACAACTGTTAAAGAATGTCAATTGTAACTTTATTTGTGTAACATATATTTTCTTTCATGTCGACAATTATTTTATTATGCTTCTTTGATCCATCTAAGGCTATTTCATGTATTTTGTTTCTATCATATTTATTTGCCTGGAGGACAATCAAACCCGTTTCATCTTCAGGGTATTTTCCATACATTACTTCATCATTTATATCAAGAAAAGATTCGTTATAAAGAATTTCATACGTAAGAATTTTATTACTGTGCGGTAAATATTGAAATGCGATTGTATTGTCTTCATTGTGCAATTTGGACTCAGAATCATATGACTGAATATTTGTATTTAACTGTAGATCATTTTCAGTAATATATGAGATGCGTTGTCCAAGAGACAAATGTCTCGTCACATCATCTTGTTGTGCTTCCTGTTCCGATTGTACTACATTTGAAGTGACTTCCGGTACTGAAATCGATTCAGAAATATCCAACTGTGTCTCTGTCTCTTGGTCATTTCCGGTAAGGAAACTTTCTGCTTCAGGACATTGTGCGGTATAGCCTGTTAAATATTTGGCGCGCATACCATGTAGGTGAACACAAGCAGATATATCAATAGTGGATTCTTCACTTTGATCGATAATATCGGTACTATCGATCATACCACTATTACTATCACTCGATTTACCGAACGCTGTGTCTTGTTGTGGAATTATGCTGACTTCAATCACTTCTTCTTTTCGTTTAAATTTCTTCTTTATGGCATATATGACATGTTCGGATGAAATGAAGCATATGCTAAAAATAAAACCATGCAAGCCTGAAGATATTATAAAGATGTAATCTAAAGCTGTGGAGTTGAACAATTCAGCTAAAATGCCAACGCACCATGATACACCCGATACACTACAAAGTTTGACAAAAATTTTCAGATAAGACCGACTGGTATGGATTGAACTATGGACTTTTACATTTCTGATTTTATGTATGTCTATATAAGCTATGCAAAGACAAATTATGTTAAATAAAATAGATATAAAAACTGGGATTACAAAAACTACCAAATTTAAGGGATAAGTGTTCGGAAAGCATGTATTTTCTGGGTCAACCAACTGAACATTTTCAATTTCAAGATTACCTATAATAGCGGACGGAATTACAAAAAGGAGGGGTATACCGTAGCCAATCATATAATTATAATTCGAAAACTTGTCCTCTACAATGTTATTGCCTGACTTCTTTGGACCCAACAATTTCCATACTGATTTGATTTTGAGGGTTATGTACATGACAAATATATTTATCCATAGAAAAAATGATAGCCAACTGTAGTTAGAAATGACCCCAATGATAATACACAATGTAGGGAAATCGGTCATACCAGAACCAAACAGAAAAAAGACATGTGCCAACAATAATATTACAATAATGTTGATCGTCATGCAGGATGACGTCATCGCTTCAAGCTTCAGGTATTTAATAATGAACAAAGTGCCAACAAGAAAAATAATTGACAATATCATGGTTAAATATGTCAAAACAATTTTCATATAGAAATCGAAGCTACGTATCTGTTTAATCGATTGAATTGATTTGATTGTATTTTTGTCAATGTCCCTAGGTCGATCTATAGCTTTGTCTCCTGTGTCTTCTCCTAAGAATGTCACACTTGTGTTAAGAAAATTTCCTTTATTGTCAATTTCTACCTTGATGTTACATTCATCAAAGACAGATATAAATTTGGGAGAAAGTGTTCCATTTTCAAGCACAACTGGTGGCATTTGTTTACTATAGTTACCCGGGGCATATTCATGTAACTTTGAAGAGTTGAGTGTCTTGTAGCTGTGTTGAGGTAAACTTTTAAAGTGGATTTTCCTTTCTTCTGATGTGCCGTCCATTGTCTCAGAATATGTCCAGGAAATATTCTGCAATTCTTTTGTTAAGAAATGGAATGAGTCCATAGAAATTTCTTCATTGATCATCATTTCAATCAAAGCAACTATTCCACACAAAGTCTCTTCCGCATGTTCATGTTCGATACACTTTTTATAAAAAATGGCTCTTGTTATTTTCAGTGGAACAAAATGTACGCAAATATGACTGTAAGCTTTTAATAACCTATTTCCAAATTTTCTATCCACACTTTCATCAAATTCCGTCCAGTACTCAGCTCCTGTCCTTGCGTTTTCTATGGATATTCCGCCTACTTTTTTGCTTGAAATGCCATGTTTACAGATACCCTGCAAAAAAGAGTACTAATTTTACAATTTTATAAACAATTATACATAACCGTAGCTACACAAAAATAAATTTGTCGACAGCCAAAGCAACAAAAATTACAACACTCCAAATGAATAAAATGTTCGAAATTTAACGTGCATTGTACGATATCACAAAAGTATTCTACTCCAATAGTGAAATGAACATTACATCTCTTCAAAGTACTCTCCCAAGCGATACGTCAACAGCTTTGCCAATATAACGAATCGTATATTTGCCATCACTTCCAATTATTTCCCTGACTTTTGAGATATTAGACTTGTCTGTTACATTCACAAGTCGGCCAGATTTTGCTGCATCTTTGATGGAATTCGTGCCAGTCAGAAATTTGTTTTTCCACCTACGAACTGTCTTATAAGATACCTTATTTTCTCCCATCCCCCAAAGTTTGAGATAATAATTTCCAATGGAAGAAACGGCGGTTGAAATTTCTATCTTCACCTCCTCGTGCTGTTTATCTTCACCTCCTCGTGCGGCCGGAGCTACTTTTTTTAACTTCTCGTAACTTCCTCCACTAACAGGAGCAAGTTTAATCACAATTTATTTCAATAATATTATTAAAATGTTTTTCTGTTATAATTTTTCCTGTTTTCATGTTGCAGCCAAACTAATTTTCACGTTATTTATGCACTACATACTACTTGTGGAATAAGATGTACTTTTAAGTAAAGCTATATCTTATATAGGTCAAGCTGCGGAGTAATACATTTTCTAAAAATACTCCACGACAGCTGATTTCACGATTTTTTTTTCCTTTTTAAAGTGATTATGTAAGAATTTCCGTTTTTTTCAGCATACCACAATATGCTAGGATTTAGGATTCGAAGCCGGTCTTTTTAATGGTGGTATTCTTTTTCTGATTTAGACGGTCATTTAAGAGATAGGAATTTCTGTCAGCCATTCGTGTTTTGGGTTAAATTTGCCCAAAATTGTTAATGGGATGGGAGAAAAAGAATCAATTATACATCATGTATGTGTCAGTGGTAGATAGAGGTATCCCACCCGAATGGGCAGATTTTTTGTGTCTGGAAGCCTCGATCCAGACACAAAATCTGCCCATTCGGGTGGGATACCTCTATCTACCACTGACGCATATGATAGATTCTAACAAGACCCGTAAACTTCCACCAATTCAGTAAAAAAAAAAACTGTATTACCGAATGACCGAGTTTGGTGCGAACTTTTATATATGCTCTAATTTCTCCAATATTCTCAACCCATTTTTACAACAGTAGTCAACAACTGACTGTACCGAAATGGCTCTAATTTAAACTACGTGGAGATGAAAGCAAGTGTTTGCACTGTTGGAAAGGTATTCAATAGAGCTACCCAAGCAAATCATCATCAATGAAATCGTGCTAAGCTTATAGCGCTGTTGTACAATACACATTACATGTCGAACAGCCCTCGAATATATATATTATTTATGAATTCCAAGATGTACTTTTAAATTTAAAAAAAAGTGAAATCATAAAAGAAATATTTTGAATTGCCCATAGATCATAGAATTGAAAATGCATGAGAATTAGGTCTGAAAATATCACTTTCTTTAACTTTAAACAGTGAAACGTAAAAGCAATCAATAAAATACAATATAAATTCTTTAAATGGCTAAATTAATTTGCTTAAATTTCTTTTCTTTTTTTCTATTTTCTTCTCAAATTCACGTCACAATAAATTAAAAAATTTGATATAAATTCATAATTCATCATAATCATCATCATCATTATTATTATTATTATTATTATTATTATTATTATTATTATTATTATTATTATTATTATTATTATTATTATGTTATGATGATGATGATGATTATTATTATTATTATATAATGAACATAACCTATTGTGAGAAAGTCTATTTTTCCCAATAACTTGATTTTTTTTTTCAGGCTTTGTCTATAATCAAAAAAGGACTGCAATGATATCAATAAACTACTTTTGTCCATTTGCCACACGTTTTTGTTCATTTCCGGTTCTTTCCCATTTATCCAAAACGGCTAACATGTTGAGCCATATAACGAAAACACAGAGATTCAAAAGGCATAATGCAAACAAGCGAATCCAGCAAGTCGATTGAGGGGTTAAATTATGAGCAAAATAAATAAATAAATTAATAAATGATATTTTAAAAGCCAACGTTAAATTTTAGGAGCCATTTACAGTACCAAAAAGCATTAGAAACAACAGTTATCCAAAATTTAGTTGTATATTATTTTTTAACAGTTTGTAATACTAAATTAATTTTTGAAAAAAAAAAACTTTAAAAAAACCTCAATGATGTTTGCTTGTCTCGCAATGAAATTGACAAATATTTGGGAGCAAAAAAGTAAGCCAAAATCATTTTAAGAGCCAGGATTTATAAAGATTAGCAACTGGTTAAATTGAAGAATAACATAGCAACCCCTGGTAGTTTTTTATTCGCATACTTGCATTTATATGTGCAACTTCTTTAATTTTTTGCATTTAGAATGTTAGTAATCTCGAAACGCAGGTCTTTCTTAAATGCCTATGGTGGATCCAAAAAATATTTTAAGTATGATCGTTTTGATTGAAAAAAGAGGAAAATACTAGTTTGGTGCGTATTTATCCTTAATAGACAATTTCGATTTTATAATTAAAAAGTCTAAATTATATTAATTTTGTTTTTCAAAAAAAATTATAATATGATATTATTTAAATGTAAAGTCTTTTTCTCATAGAAAGTACTATGTTATATACATTTTCATTTTTATTATTTTTTTGGCAAACTCTCTGAAATGCAAATAATAAAAATATAGGTTTTCTTGTATTTATAATGGTTTAAATTTAAATTGTTCCCTTCGGAGATTTTGCAATCTTAACCGGTTTTAAAAAATAATTTAAAAAAAGAAAAAGTTCTCTAAGAAGAAAAGGTAATATTTCGGAAATTCGAGAAAATTAAACTGAACATTTAACATTTGATGTATATGTTTAACTATTAATGTTATTGATTGAATCACCTGATGGATAAAGATTTAATTTCAATCTTTATATATATATATATATATATATATATATATATATATATATATATATATATATATATATATATATATATATATATATATATTTCCGTGTTTAAATCTGCCTTTTCTAAAACTTCACATTCATTGATTTAAATAACATTATTTTTTCACTTTAGTTATCAGTACATGTATATCGTTTAAAGATAAAATGTTAAATTGTGGAAAAAAGTTTTTATTTTTTCTCTTGAAGCTGAGGAAAATAAGATAGATATTCAAAGAGCCTGGTTTTCATAAATTTGCGATTATTACAAGAATGCTGAATTCTTAGTTGCTGAAAAAACATGTTCCATTATAATGTCCGAAATGTTTAAAGATTTAGTGGAGATGCGGGGAAGAAATGTAAAAAAGCGTCTATTATATAATGCTTTTTTTATTTTTATAACTTATATGTCTATAATATCCAAAATGTGTTAATTTCTTTAAATGTTTTCATTATAAAAATTCAAAAACTTATATGTCTATAATATCCAAAATGTGTTAATTTCTTTAAATGTTTTCATTATAAAAATTCAAAAAGTGTTGTTACATGATGCTCTTTTGAAATTCGCCATAGTTCATTATATCAATCCAATGTTCTTGCAAGTCCTTTGCAGGTAAATAAACTTAAAAGTTGTTTGCACTTGACAAAGCCAAAGTGAGCTATAGTTCTTTATTTCAATCCAATATTCTTGCAAGTCCTTTAAAGTTGAATTAGCTTAAAAGTTGTTTGCACTTGACAAAAACATATCATGGTATCATCTAAGGATGGAAAACAAAATACAACATATATAGAAAACCACATATAAAAACAGTTTCAAAATTATGAACGTGTGTATTTGAAAATCGTTTATGACAAAGATAAATAAATAAATATTAAAAAATAAATAAAATAAATATTTATGAAAAAATAAATAAAGATAATTAGATAAATAAATATAAATAAATAAATATTTAAAAATAAATAAATAAATAACCACTTACTGTGTCATATTATTGTTAAAACGAAACCCAATTAAACTAACTTAAACTTAATACTTACGGAGTGGTTATATGTCGATTCTTCACATCGATGCCTATTTTTTGTGTCCGTATCAAAGTTAAAAACAGCTGTCAATGGATTTGCTTTCCAAAACTTTAAATCTTGTACAGGTTTAAGGCATATGGTTCGAACACTTGCGTCTTTAGTATCATCTAAGCAGAAATGATTCTTGTAAACATGTGAACAATTATTGTTTATACATTTAATGACAGGACTAACATATTTTTGACATCTTGTATTGTCGTTCGAAACAACAAAGTCTATACATGATCGCGGGACAAAAGCATCGCCAAAGGATGGAGTGAATGAGAATGGACAATTTTCCGCTAAAACTGTCTGTAACAGCTGAGATTTGTTCGAAGATAAAAGAAGCAGTCTATCTTGGGGAATATAACATTGCTTGGCATTGATGTGCATTTTCCATGGTGAGAAAAAATTTTCATTGTGACACAGAGCACAAAATTCATTCCAGTATACAATATTGCTCTGCTTTCCCGTAACAGGTAGGTCCTTTTCTCCATTCAATTCACATAGACGTTTGATGGTTGAATTCTGAAACTCTTTTGGACACATATTGACCATTTTGTAACCCCTTTTTACTGATGCGTCCTGTTCTAATGTTCGACATGTTATGAATTTCATTATTTTCATCAGATGCAGCTGTTCATCGTCATCGATAATCATTCCTACGGCATCTACATCAGCATCAAAACAACAGTCACCGTAAATGTTACATTTTCCATCACACATGCAATTCGGAAAAGATTTTTCTTTGTTATAAGAACAGCTACTATAAAAAAAAACATGGGTCTTCGATGGAATTTCTCTTTTCTAATCTTTGTGTTTTATCTGTGATTTCACGAAGGTCGTCATCATATTGTCCTAGAATTTGATATTGAGCGTAAATCTGGTTCCAAACAAAAATGAAAAGGAATCTTGAAAAACAAAAGTTAAATTTTGCCGAATTTTGCATTTTAACTGTTTTTATACTGACTCCATTTAAAACAGAACTGCGTTGATTTAAAGATACAATAGTTGTTCAGTTTAGTAGTCTTAATGGCAAACTCCAATGCTTTTGTAAAGTAACGTTGTAATTGTTATTAAAAGAATACTTTTTTATAACGGTTCCATAAATTTGTGTTCTTTCAATGCAATACAAGAAATATAATGATACATATTACACGTATCATTTGTGCAAAAGGATAATAAAGTATCAAATTAATGTATTGGTGTTTATAACTGTTTCTGTAGCAATGGTATTACTTTACGTAAATAAATAACAGTGTCTGAAGGCGTTCAATGGTATTGTATTGCGCATTGATGTTCAATGCCATCATGTAGAAAAAAAAAAATTTGAAAACAAACCTTCACGTTCATTGCTTCGTGGAGATTATTGACTTACCTTGCTTTGGTGATAAATAACCGGAATGACTTGATAAAAATTCCTACAGCATTGGTCTAAATAAAATAGTGTAGTTCAATACGGCGAATATATATAAAAAACTTCACAAAAACCTTTACTTTAATTAAATATTCGTATCGTGTTTAAATACGATTTTTTTCAACTGGGTTTTACCGCCATCTTTCTTGCACATTAATTACGATTTTTTTAAATGTTCAGAAAAGTCATTATGATTAGAATTGGTTTTGGCTATTTCTGATATATGATAAATAAATTCGAAAAACTATCTATATAGTCTATTGTTTATATATATATATATATATATATATATATATATATATATATATATATATATATATATATATATATATATATGCCATGGCTACCTTGACTATTTTATTATATATTGATATGGGATTTTACAGTTCTGATTTTTAAATGTCTTTCAAAAATGGGGTTAAGGTCATGACCAAGTTGGTTACAATTGTACTCTTGCTTCTAATTTAGATACTTTTAAAGTTACTTTAATGCTAGTAGACTCTTGACTTCGATTTTAAATGACACCATAATGAAGGTCTCTGTGATGTACTTGACTTCGATTTTAAATAACATCATAATGAAGGTCTCTGTGATGTACTTGACTTCGATTTTAAATAACATCATAATGAAGGTCTCTGTGACGTACTTGACTTCGATTTTAAATAACATCATAAAGAAGGTCTCTGTGATGTACTTGACTTCGATTTTAAATGACATTATAATGAAGGTCTCTGTGACGTACTTGACTTCGATTTTAAATAACATCATAAAGAAGTTCTCTGTGACGCACTTGACTTCGATTTTAAATAACATCATTATGAAGTTCCGTGATGTACTTAACTTCGATTTTAAATAACATCATAATGAAGGTCTCTGTGACGTACATGACTTCGATTTTAAATAACATCATAATGAAGTTCCGTGATGTACTTAACTTCGATTTTAAATAACATCATAATGAAGGTCTCTGTGATGTACTTGACTTCGATTTTAAATAACATCATAATGAAGGTCTCTGTGACGTACATGACTTCGATTTTAAATAACATCATAATGAAGTTCCGTGATGTACTTAACTTCGATTTTAAATAACATCATAATGAAGGTCTCTGTGATGTACTTGACTTCGATTTTAAATAACATCATAATGAAGGTCTCTGTGACGTACATGACTTCGATTTTAAATAACATCATAATGAAGTTCTCTGTGACGTACATGACTTCGATTTTAAATGACATCATAATGAAGTTCTCTGTGACGTACTTGACTTCTATTTTAGATAACATCATAATGAAGGTCTCTGGGATGTACTTGACTTCGATTTTAAATAACATCATAAAGAAGTTCCGTGATGTACTTAACTTCGATTTTAAATAACATCATAATGAAGTTCTCTGTGACGTACATGACTTCGATTTTAAATAACATCATAATGAAGTTCCGTGATGTACTTAACTTCGATTTTAAATAACATCATAATGAAGTTCTCTGTGACGTACATGACTTCGATTTTAAATAACATCATAATGAAGGTCTCTGTGACGTACTTGACTTCGATTTTAAATAACATCATAATGAAAGTCTCTGTGACGTACATGACTTCGATTTTAAATAACATCATAATGAAGGTCTCTGTGACGTACTTGACTTCGATTTTAAATAACATCATAATGAAGGTCTCTGTGACGTACATGACTTCGATTTTAAATAACATCATAATGAAGGTCTCTGTGACGTACATGACTTCGATTTTAAATGACATCATAATGAAGGTCTCTGTGACGTACTTGACTTCGATTTTAAATAACATCATAATGAAGGTCTCAGTGATGTACATGACTTCGATTTTAAATAACATCATAATGAAGGTCTCTGCGACGTACTTGACTTCGATTTTAAATGACATCATAATGAAGTTCTCTGTGACGTACTTGACTTCGATTTTAAATAACATCATAATGAAGTTCTCTGTGACGTACTTGACTTCGATTTTAAATAACATCATAATGAAGGTCTCTGTGATGTACTTGACTTCGATTTTAAATAACATCATAATGAAGTTCCGTGATGTACTTGACTTCGATTTTAAATGACATCATAATGAAGTTCCGTGATGTACTTGACTTCGATTTTAAATAACATCATAATGAAGTTCCGTGATGTACTTGACTTCGATTTTTAAATAACATCATAATGAAGTTCCGTGATGTACTTGACTTCGATTTTAAATAACATCATAATGAAGTTCCGTGATGTACTTGACTTCGATTTTAAATAACATCATAATGAAGTTCTCTGTGACGTACTTGACTTCGATTTTAAATGACATCATAATGAAGGTCTCCGTGATGTACTTGACTTCGATTTTAAATAACATCATAATGAAGGTCTCTGTGATGTAATTGACTTCGATTTTAAATAACATCATAATGAAGTTCTCTGTGACGTACTTGACTTCGATTTTAAATGACATCATAATGAAGTTCTCTGTGACGTACTTGACTTCGATTTTAAATAACATCATAATGAAGTTCTCTGTGACGTACATGACTTCGATTTTAAATAACATCATAATGAAGTTCTCTGTGACGTACTTGACTTCGATTTTAAATGACATCATAATGAAGGTCTCCGTGATGTACTTGACTTCGATTTTAAATAACATCATAATGAAGGTCTCTGTGACGTACTTGACTTCGATTTTAAATGACATCATAATGAAGGTCTCCGTGATGTACTTAACTTCGATTTTAAATAACATCATAATGAAGGTCTCTGTGACGTACTTGACTTCGATTTTAAATGACATCATAATGAAGGTCTCCGTGATGTACTTGACTTCGATTTTAAATAACATCATAATGAAGGTCTCTGTGATGTAATTGACTTCGATTTTAAATAACATCATAATGAAGGTCTCTGTGACGTACATGACTTCGATTTTAAATAACATCATAATGAAGGTCTCTGTGACGTACTTGACTTCGATTTTAAATGACATCATAATGAAGGTCTCCGTGATGTACTTGACTTCGATTTTAAATAACATCATAATGAAGGTCTCTGTGATGTAATTGACTTCGATTTTAAATAACATCATAATGAAGGTCTCTGTGATGTAATTGACTTCGATTTTAAATAACATCATAATGAAGGTCTCTGTGACGTACATGACTTCGATTTAAATAACATCATAATGAAGGTCTCTGTGACGTACTTGACTTCGATTTTAAATGACATCATAATGAAGGTCTCCGTGATGTACTTGACTTCGATTTTAAATGACATCATAATGAAGGTCTCCGTGATGTACTTGACTTCGATTTTAAATAACATCATAATGAAGGTCTCTGTGATGTAATTGACTTCGATTTTAAATAACATCATAATGAAGGTCTCTGTGACGTACATGACTTCGATTTTAAATAACATCATAATGAAGGTCTCTGTGACGTACATGACTTCGATTTTAAATAACATCATAATGAAGGTCTCTGTGACGTACATGACTTCGATTTTAAATAACATCATAATGAAGGTCTCTGTGATTTACTTGACTTCGATTTTAAATGACATCATAATGAAGGTCTCTGTGACGTACATGACTTCGATTTTAAATAACATCATAATGAAGGTCTCTGCGACGTACTTGACTTCGATTTTAAATGACATCATAATGAAGTTCTCTGTGACGTACATGACTTCGATTTTAAATAACATCATAATGAAGGTCTCTGTGATGTACTTGACTTCGATTTTAAATGACATCATAATGAAGGTCTCTGTGACGTACATGACTTCGATTTTAAATAACATCATAATGAAGGTCTCTGTGATGTACTTGACTTCGATTTTAAATGACATCATAATGAAGGTCTCTGTGACGTACATGACTTCGATTTTAAATAACATCATAAAGAAGTTCTCTGTGACGCACTTGACTTCGATTTTAAATAACATCATAATGAAGTTCCGTGATGTACTTAACTTCGATTTTAAATAACATCATAATGAAGGTCTCTGTGACGTACTTGACTTCGATTTTAAATAACATCATAATGAAGTTCCGTGATGTACTTAACTTCGATTTTAAATAACATCATAATGAAGTTCTCTGTGACGTACATGACTTCGAATTTAAATAACATCATAAAGAAGTTCCGTGATGTACTTAACTTCGATTTTAAATAACATCATAATGAAGTTCTCTGTGACGTACATGACTTCGATTTTAAATAACATCATAATGAAGTTCCGTGATGTACTTAACTTCGATTTTAAATAACATCATAATGAAGGTCTCTGTGACGTACTTGACTTCGATTTTAAATAACATCATAATGAAGTTCTCTGTGATGTACTTGACTTCAATTTTAAATAACATCATAATGAAGGTCTCTGTGATGTACTTGACTTCGATTTTAAATGACATCATAATGAAGTTCTCTGTGACGTACATGACTTCGATTTTAAATAACATCATAATGAAGGTCTCTGTGACGTACATGACTTCGATTTTAAATAACATCATAATGAAGGTCTCAGTGATGTACTTGACTTCAATTTTAAATAACATCATAATGAAGGTCTCTGTGACGTACTTGACTTCGATTTTAAATAACATCATAATGAAGTTCTCTGTGATGTACTTGACTTCAATTTTAAATAACATCATAATGAAGGTCTCTGTGATGTACTTGACTTCGATTTTAAATGACATCATAATGAAGTTCTCTGTGACGTACTTGACTTCGATTTTAAATGACATCATAATGAAGGTCTCTGTGACGTACTTGACTTCGATTTTAAATAACATCATAATGAAGTTCCGTGATGTACATAACTTCGATTTTAAATAACATCATAATGAAGGTCTCTGTGATGTACTTGACTTCGATTTTAAATGACATCATAATGAAGTTCTCTGTGACGTACATGACTTCGATTTTAAATAACATCATAATGAAGGTCTCTGTGACGTACATGACTTCGATTTTAAATAACATCATAATGAAGGTCTCAGTGATGTACATGACTTCGATTTTAAATGACATCATAATGAAGGTCTCTGTGACGTACATGACTTCGATTTTAAATGACATCATAATGAAGTTCTCTGTGATGTACTTGACTTCGATTTTAAATAACATCATAATGAAGTTCTCTGTGATGTACTTGACTTCGATTTTAAATAACATCATAATGAAGGTCTCTGTGACGTACTTGACTTCGATTTTAAATGACATCATAATGAAGGTCTCAGTGATGTACATGACTTCGATTTTAAATGACATCATAATGAAGTTCTCTGTGACGTACATGACTTCGATTTTAAATGACATCATAATGAAGTTCTCTGTGATGTACTTGACTTCGATTTTAAATGACATCATAATGAAGGTCTCAGTGATGTACATGACTTCGATTTTAAATGACATCATAATGAAGTTCTCTGTGACGTACTTGACTTCGATTTTAAATGACATCATAATGAAGGTCTCAGTGATGTACATGACTTCGATTTTAAATGACATCATAATGAAGGTCTCTGTGACGTACATGACTTCGATTTTAAATGACATCATAATGAAGTTCTCTGTGATGTACTTGACTTCGATTTTAAATAACATCATAATGAAGTTCTCTGTGATGTACATGACTTCGATTTTAAATAACATCATAAAGAAGGTCTCTGTGACGTACTTGACTTCGATTTTAAATGACATCATAATGAAGTTCTCTGTGATGTACTTGACTTCGATTTTAAATAACATCATAATGAAGTTCTCTGTGATGTACTTGACTTCGATTTTAAATAACATCATAATGAAGTTCTCTGTGATGTACTTGACTTCGATTTTAAATAACATCATAATGAAGTTCTCTGTGACGTACATGACTTCGATTTTAAATAACATCATAATGAAGGTCTCTGTGACGTACTTGACTTCGATTTTAAATAACATCATAATGAAGCTCCGTGATATACTTGACTTCTATTTTAAATAACATCATAATGAAGTTCTCTGTGACGTTCTTGACTTCGATTTTAAATAACATCATAATGAAGGTTTCCTTGACGTACTTAGTTTTAATTTTAAATGACATCATATTGAAGGAACTTGTTACGTACTTGAATTTGATTTAAATGACATCATATTGAAAGTATCTGTTACGTACTTGACTTTGATTTTAAATGACACCACAATGAAGATCTTTGTGACGTACTTGACTTTGCTTTTAGTTGACATCATAATGACGGTCTTTGTGACGTACTTCACTTTGATTTTATATTACTTCAAAATGAAGGTGTCTCTCACGTTCTTGACTAGATATAACTGACGTCCATGACTTTGATTTTAGATGACATCATAAAACATATATCTGACGTACTTGATTTTAATCTTAAATTACATCATAATGAAGGTCTTTGTGAGATACTCAACTTGGATTTATGATGACATCATAATGACGGATTCCGTGACGTACTCCACTTTTGATTTTAGATGGCATCATAAAACATATCTGTGACTTATTTGATTTGAATGACATTAAAAAACGGTCTTGAATCACTTTTACATTTCAATTTTCTTATAGCTTCATGATTTACAAACAAATGAAAATCAAATTTGGAATTTTTAAATAACACATATAGGGTTTTAGAAAAAAAGTTAATGTTTTAAATGACCCTGTTTCGTAGTTTTACTGAATATATAAGTGGTGTTGTTGGGTTCCATCCAAACATGATAAAAAGAAATCACAATGGAATTTCCCAAAGCTGAAAGTGACGTTTTTCCGTAATAACGACGTTTTTTCGGGTATGGTTGACGTTATTCATTTCATTCCGCACAAAAGTTAAGAGGTATTGATCACGTGGTACGCTGGTAAGTACCATTACAAGTATTTAAGCCATGTCAGACTTTCTTCGAAGCCAAATGTAATTGTCACGTTGGCATTGTACTTAAAGCTATCTTATGACGAAAAAATACTTGAAAATAAACGAAAATAATTAGTACTGATATCAGATTTTAAGATAGCTTTATTTGACCTTTCAGGTAATAATCCGATGCCGTTTTAACGTGTATTTTATCGGTCATAAAAACAAATGATTAATACCCAATTCAATTGAAAACATAAAATGAAATATGATGTGTCTAGTCAATCACTAGTTATAAAATGCCGTGGCATATCAGACCAGATCATGTAACTCTCTCTCTCTCTCTCTCTCTCTCTCTCTCTCTCTCTCTCTCTCTCTCTCTCTCTCTCCGTGTGTGTGTGTGTGTGTGTGTGTGTGTGTGTGTGTGTGTGTGATACAAACAAACCCTAATGCTTTTATAAGGTGGGTGGGTTTATAAACTACTGCCTTTTCTTTGAGTCGGTTAAATTTTGTCGGACACGACTAGGCACGAGTTCCTGTGTGTATTCAAGCGATTAGAGATGCAACATAATGGTAGTATACCCCTTGCCTACAAATACAGTACTCAGGACTACTGCCATGCTTTTTTGTTTCACAGGCACGTGGTGTGTACATCTATACTTACGGTAAGAAAATTATATTCTTTTTGTGATATGCGGTCTAAACCAACGGTTTCGCGTAGACCTAGAAAAACTAACAGTGGACCAAATTCACGCAGTGAAAATGCCGTCAGTAGTGCAACCGTAGATACACCTTCGCATAGTCAGTCTAAACAATTTATTTCGCTTGGCGAATATGAAGACGATGATAGTATTTCTATTCATCCTTCAGAATCAGAGATAGCTGATTGTAATTTCAATGTTGATAATATTTTTGAAACTGAAACACAAACTCAGTGCGCACATGCCGGTGACGTTGTCCCGGAAGTAGATCTTCAGACGGAAGATCACATTAAAGCGCCCTCTGTAAACAATAAACGTAGTTATGCGGGGACTCTGACGATGTCAGTAGCAAAAAAAAATAAAATAATATAAAACCAAATATTAGTAGTTTAAACCTATGAATAAGGTAGATGAACCGACTAACTCTGTTTCAAAACGTTTAGGGAGTATAGAGAATCGTCTTGACAAAGTTTCTAGTGTTTTTGAGACTTTTATTAAATCCTCGACCGCTTGTCATAACCGTAATCAGTTTGATGTTAACTCTGGTCTGCATGATATGCAAACTGTAACTATGGCTTTTAATCCTAGCCACAATTCTCGCACTCACTGTAATAGGAAAGTTTTTATTGATGAGGGTAATACAATTCCGTCTTTGACGGTACGTTTTGGTAATCAAGCCGATGGCTTTAATGAACTTGAGGACCTTGACTTGGCTCCAAATTTTGATGACAGTGGGGAAGTTGGTTTAGCAGATGATAAGTATTCTGCAATTTTCCCTGTATCAGAAAGTTCGAATAATGAAGGTCAAGATTTATTTGACATGCCTGATATTTTTGGTTGTGATAAGTTTGGGCCAGATATAAACATTATTTTGCCACTTTTATCAATAAAGCTTGCAATAAACCATCTGATATTTCTAAAGTTTCTGAAAAGTATTCTATACCAGGCAATTGTAAGGACCTGGTCACACCAAAATGTAATAGAGAAATATGGAATAAGCTGCCCAAACAGTCACAAGCAAAGGATTCATTGCTTCAAGAATCACAGAAAGTGCTGGCATCAGGTATTTCAGTGGTGATTAATTAAACTGAAAAATTAGGCGCTCTTCCTAATTTTAAGCAAGATTTGCGCCCTTTATGTTGCGATTCTTTAAGCTTACTTGGCAATGTTTGTCAACAGCTTTCTGTAAAGCGTAGATATTTTATGAGGCCAGCATTGCCCAAATCACACGGTATCTTATGTAGTAAAGAGGTACCAATTACCTCGCAATTATTTGGCGATGACCTTACTAAGAGAGAAAAGGATTTATCAGACGCCAACAAAATATTCAACAATAATAACTATAGGGGCAAAAATAGATATAATAATTTTTCCCAGAGACGTTTTTTACGTCGTCTTCAAAACTTTCAGTATCAACAGAGACAATACCCGTCAAGGAGGGGTCGTGCACGAGGCAGAGGTTTTTGGCAGCTTGAGCCAGAAGCCAGTGCAAGCTATTCAGACTCGGGACGTGTGATTGAGTCTCGGGTAAGTTGTCCTTCTGGAAGGTTAAAATTTTGTGTTGATTATTAACTGATGACAAATGGGTTTTGAATTCAGTCCAAGGACTGAAAATAGAGTTTGACTACTTACCAGAGCAAAAACAAGCTCCTAATGAAATTCCATTCTCCAAAGATGAATTGCAGTTGGTTGATAATGAGATTATGTATTTGATTAAATAGGGAGCAATTGAAGAGTGTAATTATGACAAGGATCAATTTATTTCAAATATTTTCTTGGTGAAAAAAAAGAATGGCAAATTTAGGCAAGTTTTAAATTTGAAAAAAATTAATGAATTTGTCTCGAGACAGCGGTTCAAACAAGAAACTTCAGATAAATACTTTCAAATATTAACAAGGGAGATTATTTTTGTTCAATTGAATTAAAGGATGCATATTTCAGCATTCCTATACACAAAGTCATAGAAAATTTCTAAAATTTTATTGGAAAATAAACTCTGGCAATTTACATCTTTGGTGTTTTGAATTTCCTCTGCACCTCATGATTTCACGAAGATCCAAAAACCAATATTTGCTCGGGTTCAGAGTCTCGGAATTTCTGCTTATTATTATATAGATGATTTCCTCGTGAAGACGTCTTCCATTGACACTTGTAGAAAAGATTGCCTAATTTTAAAAGATATTTTTCAAAATTGTGGGTTTGTGATAAATGAGGAAAAATCGTGTTTTTCTCCATCTAGAGAGATATTCATTTGGGATATATTATTAATTCTGATACATTTACGGTCTATGTGACAGATCAAAAGGTCGAAAAAATTATATCCATGGCAACTTTTATTTTATCAAATCATTCTTATTCTATTAGAACAGTTTCAAAAATATTAGGATTGATATCATCATCTTTAAGAGCTGTCAGAAATGAAGCTCTGTTTAACAGAATTGCTGAATACGAAAAAACACAAGCTTTACATTTGGGTTTAGAATATGACGATGTTATCACTTTAACACAAAAGTCTTTATCTGAAATAAGTGGTGGCAGCAGAATATTACAAAGTTGAATGGAAAATTAATCAAGCAACCCCCATCAAATATTCATTTAGAAACAGATGCCTCATTTATTGGCTGGGGGGCAAAGTGTGGCAATCAAAATACTCAAGGTCATTGGTCAGCTTCTGAGGTTTCCAATAACAATTTAAACTACCTTGAATTGAGAGCAGTTTATTTTGCACTTTGTTGTTTGCGTGAGCACAAATCAAACATTCATACTGCCTGACAATATGACAGTTGTTTACTATATACATAGGCAATGAGGTACAATACCTCATTTAAGTGAGCTACCTAAAACCATCGGTTTTGGTGCATAAACAGAAATATTTGTTTGTCAGCTTCACATGTAGCTGGAAAAGCTAATGTTACAGCAGATTTTCTGTCAAGAAACTTTTCATCTGCTGGAGAGTGGTCTTTGGATCACAACGTATTCAGAAGAATATGTTCTCAATTTTTAATACCAGATGTTGATTTGTTTGCCAGTAGATTAAATAATAAGACAGATAAGTATGCTTCCTGGCTTCCCGATCCCAATGTTTGTATAAGTAATGCATTTACAACTGATTGGGCTAGATTTCATCATACATTTTTCCACCTTTCAGGTTGATAAACAGAGCTTTATAGAAAATCAAAGAGGACAAGGTAAAACATGTCATTGTAGTGTTACCACTGTGGAGAAACCAAGTTTGGTTTCCTACTCTTCTGGATATGTTGGCAGATTTTCCAGTAAGACTGCCGACAAGAAAGTGTTTGTTACTATCTCTAACAAACCAAGCACATCCCATGTGGAAAAAACTAAAAATAATCGCTTGTCATGTATCAGGCGACATTTCTATTCACACGGATTTTCAGAATCATCTTGCAAAGTTTTCTTATCTTCATGGAGAAACTCCACAAACAAACAATATGGTTTGGTGTGGCCAATATAATATTGGTGCTTTTACACCTTCTAAAGCGCAGGTTTTGAATAATCTTTCAAATTTATTAAGTGACAATAAATCATATAGTGTTGTTTACACACACAAAAGTGCCATAGTTTAGACTTTGGCATCATTAGGTAACTTAAGTTTAAATAATAACCATGTCCTGAGACGTTTTATGAGAGGCGTTTTTAATTTCAAACCTCCCAAGCCCAGATATTCAGTGACATGAGACGTTTCTGTTTTTACTGAGACACTTGGAAAAGTTATCTAAATTAGATCTTGCTATTCTGTCCAAGAAGTTGGTTTGTCTTCTAGCTTTAACAACAGCTCAAAGAGCACAAAGTATTGTAGGTCTCAATTTAGATTACATGCTGGATTTTGGTAAAAAGGTGATCTTGAAAATTCCTGAATTAATGAAGTCTTCCAGACTATCTAGACCTTTTTATCATGTTGAATTACATGCTTATAATAATGACAAACTCTGTGTTGTTAGGACTCTGAGGGTATATCAGAGTTACATCTAAAATAAGAAAATAAAAACAATTAATTATATCTTTTAAAACTGGTAAAGCTAGAGGTACTTCAACAATACCTAGGTGGATCAAACAAGTAATGTCTTATGCTGGTATAGATATAAATATTTTTAAACCGCACTCCATTAGAGGTGCATCTTCCTCAGCAGCTTTTGCTGCAGGGGTATCTATGAAGGATATACGGACTACGGTAAATTGGGCTTCTGCAAGAACTTTTCAAAATTTTTATCAAAGGCAGAGTATAAGTCCAGTGGAGAATTTTTTACAGCAATTTATCCAAGGGGAAGTTATAATTTTATATATTATTTTAGTTTGAAGATTTCCTGTGAGTGGTAATTCGACGATGGATATTTTCAGCGACATAAATTTATGAGAAGAGAATTTATTTTTTCTTTGTATGAATTTGATTATATAGAATGTCTAAATAGTTTTTAGTCTTTTTATCTTTTTTTCTTATTGATTCTTAAACTTGTTAACAACACTTCTTAATCTGCATTAGTTAACCCGAGACAGCCGAAGGGTTGATGGAAGAGAATCCTCCCACCTTATCCAAGCATCTCTAATGTGATGGATGAGGGGGATGGTCTGTAAGAAGCCCGAAGGCTGAAGAGGGTTAACTATCCTCCCTGTGTTTGCAGACAGCCCTCCCTAATAAGTATTACTCTGTTGTCAATAAGTTCACCTGGAAACAAAGCATGGCAGTAGTCCTGAGTACTGTATTTATAGGCAAGGGGTATACTACCGTATGTTGCATGTATTTTTAATCGCTTGAATACACACAGGATCACGTGCCTAGTAAGGGAAACCCTCTTCAGCCTTCGGGCTTCTTACAGAGAATCTCCCTCATCCATCATATCAGAGATGCTTGGATGAGGTGGGGGGGGGGATTACATGGAATATTATTTCATTAGTGTCCCCCTCTGTATTGTAAATGGCTATTTTTTTCTACATGATAAGTATATCATTATCAAATCTGCTAACGGTAAAGCTTTATGGGGGCGTCTATTACGTATGTGCACAGGTGTTCTTCATTTTATCTATGTACAGTCATGATTTGTTACGGATAAAATTTTATTCAAAACAATGACAGTGTTATTAATTAGTGCGAAATTTGTCTTGTATTACGCAGGTGTAGCAATTTTTAACGGTAATATGGTAAGTATTGTTTCCTTGATGGAAATAGGAAACAACAACACGAAAGAAAAAATTCAGCTTGCATCATTAACTTATGTCTTTTTGAAAGGAGTCCCAGGTTTTTGTTTGTGCGTTATTTATCTCATAATAAGTGTGCATAATATGTTTCTGATCAATTGTTTGACAATTAGAGTATTTTTCTAGGCGTTAGACACGTTTTCTTTTCACTTGGAGCTAAAATTAGCATGTAAATAAAAGGTAAAATTTTTATTTCTGTATTTCATCGTCGTCTGTGGTGGCGGTAAATATATATATATATATATATATATATATATATATATATATATATATATATATATATATATATATATATATATATATATATATATATATATATATGTACCAAAGACATTGAAGAAGAATACGAGCATTTTGCAAAACCGAAAGCATGCTAACACAACAAGCATGAGGAAATAAAACTTATAGCAAGAATCTCTGATTAAAATGAAACAAATTGATAAATTAATTTGTAAGTAATTAGCATATGCAACCATGAGTTCGGTGTTCGTTATTACAGTCCATTCTGTTTTCAATCTCTGAAGTTTCACAATGAGGTATCTGCATAAAAACAAGTTACTGGATGGTTTTCAGGGATCCATATTTCTAATATTTGACCCTAAAGAATTTTTGTATTTAATTTCGACGACCCTAATTTTGTCATCTGATCTCTCTCTCTCTCTCTCTCTCTCTCTCTCTCTCTCTCTCTCTCTCTCTCTCTCTCTCTCTGTTTAGGTTTGCACTACATCTGGAAAACACACTATTATTAGAATATCTGTATAAATTCCAGTTCAAGTATGTACATATAATTGATAAGAAATAAAATAAATATTGTTAATGAAGAAAAAGGAAAAATTCTTTTCACCACCCCTCTTTTTTTTTTTTTTTAGATTGATTCACTTAATCTCTCTATGAATTGCTGAATTCCTTTTTAGCAGTAAAGAAAATATCAGTGATGAAAGCTTAAAAATTTGATAATTATTTTCCATTGAAATTATCTTTCAATCAATTCGATTAAAATATCACGTCATGGTCAACTTAATGAAATCGTGGTTTAAACACGTCAAAATGGGACAATTCATGCCAAATTTCTGCAGAAACTGCTCATGTTGATAAACCGCCGTATGGTATGGTGCGCACAAAACTTCCGTATATTGACGATTCCGGTGTGACGTTACAGGTGAAGACGGCTAGTTCGTCTTGAATACGGTGACACCAATTCCTTCTAAGATGCTATAGATTTATAAAGGGTTTTATAAATTAAAAATTTTTAAAACTGGTTAAAATGTAGGTTTACGTGGTTTTAATGCTTGGGGCTTTCGACAAGAG
This sequence comes from Tegillarca granosa, assembly GCA_029721355.1. NCBI lineage: Eukaryota > Metazoa > Mollusca > Bivalvia > Arcoida > Arcidae > Tegillarca > Tegillarca granosa. The sequence goes on from CM056604.1 coordinate 21,834,138, forward strand.
TTATTACGACTTTAATAAATGACCATAGACTGAAAATTACATAGCTGTCAAGGATGATAGAAAGCAAACAGTGAGACTTGCAGTGAAGGCGCAACCACACAATCGAGTGTAGTGTGGTGGGGTCCCGAAAAAATTAAAAAACAAAGTCAGAATATGCAAACTCCTGCATTCTGAGAACAAAACTTAAAAAAATTAAAATCTGAGGAATTTTTCATAGAATATGACTGTACTCACAACATGATCAAATAATAATTTTGAAATCTTTATCTGGTGACAAGATAGATCATTGTTATTGAGTTTTATCTCGAAAACTCGTGTTAAAATAGATTGAATAGTAATAAATCAGCCGTTCATGATGTGTATGAAATTTTGAACATAATGAATAGGGTAATTTACAAACGTGCGTGAAAAACTGAGTGGTGTGGATGTGAGCATGATTTAATATTAAAATGCGTGACTCTCAAACACAATGAGTGAGACTTCGCGGATATGAACTTATAATAAAGTAAAATTAAAAACAAAATAATATTGATATTAATTGTACGGTATATTTGGATATTCATGCCGATGATTTGGCCATTTACAATTACAGTGCAATAACTCTTGACCACAGTGCGCAGTGATGCCAACCTTTAAAATGAAATTTCTTTTGCTCACAGTGCGCACTTAGCCACCATTTAATTGCTTTTAAATTTTTCCACAGTAAAGTGTAGTGACAAATTTGAACAGTGCTACTCTTAATCACAGTGCGAACTAATAAAAAATTTTCAGTGCTATGCTCTTGCCCACAGTGTGCATGAATGACAGCCTTTAGAGTGCTGTGCACTTGCCCACAGTGCGAATGAATGACAGCCTTTAGAGTGCTGTGCACTTGCCAACAGTGTGCATGAATGACAGCCTCTAGAGTGCTATTCTCTTGCCAACAGTGCACATGAGTGACAACCTTTAGAATACCATGTTTTTGCCCACGATGCGCATGAGTGAAAACCTTTAGAGTTCTATTAACCTTGCCCATAGTGCGAACAAGTGACAACCTTTCGAGTGCTATTAACCTTGCCCATAGTGCGAACTAGTGACAACCTTTCGAGTGCTATTAACCTTGCCCATAGTCCGAACTAGTGACAACCTTTCGAGTGCTATTGACCTTGCCCACGGTGCGCAATAATGACAACCTTTAGAGTGCTCTTCTCAACATTGCGCATGAATAACGACCTTTATAGTGCTATGCTCTTGTTCACCGTGTGCATGAGTGACAACATTTAGAGTTCTATTAACCTTGCCCACAGTGCGCACTAATGACAACCTTTATAGTGCTATTAAATTTGCTCACAGTGCGCACTAATGACAACCTTTATAGTGCTATTAACCTTGCTCACAGTGCGCATAAATGACCCTCTTTAGAGTGCTATGCTCTTGTCCACAGTGTGCATATATGTCAACCTATATAGTGCTATGCTCTTGTCCACAGTGCGAGTTAATGACAACCTTTATAGTGCTATGCTCGTGCCCACAGTACGCATGAATGACAACCTATATAGTGCTATACTCTTGTCCACAGTGCGAGTTAATGACAACCTTTATAGTGCTATGCTCTTGCCCACAGTACGCATGAATGACAACCTTTAGAGTGTTATTAACCTTGCTCACAGTGCGCCTGAATGGCAACCTTTAGAGTGCTATTAACCTTGCTTACAGTGCGCATAAATGACCCTCTTAAGAGTGCTATGCTCTTGTCCACAGTACACATGAATGACAACCTTTATAGTGCTATTAACCTTGCTCACAGTGCGCACTAATGACAACCTTAATAGTGCTATTAACCTTGCTCACAGTGCGCATAAATGACCCTCTTTAGAGTGCTATGCTCTTGTCCACAGTGCGCACTAATGACAACCTATATAGTGCTATGCTCTTGTCCCCAGTGCGAGTTAATGACAACCTTTATAGTGCTATGCTCTTGCCCACAGTACGCATGAATGACAACCTATATAGTGCTATGCTCTTGTCCACAGTGCGAGTTAATGACAACCTTTATAGTGTTATGCTCTTGCCCACAGTACGCATGAATGACAACCTTGTGAGTGCTATCAACCTTGCTCACAGTGCGCATGAATGACAACCCATAAAGTGCTATGCTCTTGTCCGCAGTGCGAGTTAATGACAACCTTTATAGTGCTATGCTCTTGCCCACAGTGCGCACTAATGACAACCTTTATAGTGCTATTAACTTTGCTCACAGTGCGCACTAATGACAACCTTAATAGTGCTATTAACCTTGCTCACAGTGCGCATAAATGACCTTCTTTAGAGTGCTATGCTCTTGTCCACAGTGCGCATGAATGACAACCTATATAGTGCTATGCTCTTGTCCACAGTGCGAGTTAATGACAACCTTTATAGTGCTATGCTCTTGTCCACAGTACGCATGAATGACAACTTGAACCTTTATAGTGCTATGCTCTTGTCCACAGTGCGAGTTAATGACAACTTTAACCTATATAGTGCTATGCTCTTGTCCACAGTACGCATGAATGACAACCTTTATAGTGCTATGCTCTTGCCCACAGTACGAGTTAATGAAAACCTTAATAGTGCTATGTTCTTGCCCACAGTACGCATGAATGGCAACTTTTAGAGTGCTATTAACCTTGTCTACAGTGCGCACTAATGACAACCTTTATAGTGCTATTAACTTTGCTCACAGTGCGCACTAATGACAACCTTAATAGTGCTATTAACCTTGCTCACAGTGCGCATAAATGACCTTCTTTAGAGTGCTATGCTCTTGTCCACAGTGTGCATGAATGACAACCTATATAGCGCTATGCTCTTGTCCACAGTGCGAGTTAATGACAACCTTTATAGTGCTATACTCTCGTCATCATTACACATGAATAACAACTTTTAGAGTGTTATTAACCTTGCTCACAGTGCGCATTAATGACACACTTTAGAGTGATATGCTCTTGTCACCAGTGCGCATGAATGACAACCTTTATAGTGCTTTGCTCTCGTCCACAGTACACATGAATGACAACTTTAAGAGTACTATTAATTTTGCCCACAGTGCGCACTAATTACAACCTTTATAGTGCTTTGCTCTCGTCCACAGTACACATGAATGACAACTTTTAGAGTACTATTAACCTTGCCCACAGTGCGCACTAATGACAACCTTTATAGTGCTTTGCTCTCGTCCACAGTACACATGAATGACAACTTTTAGAGTACTATTAACCTTGCCCACAGTGCGCACTAATGACAACCTTTATAGTGCTTTGCTCTCGTCCACAGTACACATGAATGACAACTTTTAGAGTACTATTAACCTTGCCCACAGTGCGCACTAATGACAACCTTTATATTGCTTTGCTCTCGTCCACAGTACACATGAATGACAACCTTTAGAGTGCTATTAACTTTGCCCACAGTGCGAACTAATGACAATCTTTAGCGTGCCATCAGTGCCAACAGTTCGAACTGATGACAACCTTTAGAATGCTATTAACTTTGCGGTATCAATTCATTTCGACACCAAGTACCACTGTAAAAAGTCATTTCGGCATTGAAGTGACTAGAATTCAACTAAAATTTCAGAAGATAAAAATCGAGTTGAAACAACATTCAATTTTTCGGTACTTTGAAATAATTAGGCTAACAATTGAGAGCTTTTAAATAACAGTGAGGAAATCCATCAGAAACAACAAATTCTGAGAACTCTTCACAAAGAAGGTACAAAAGTACTTCGATCAAAAACGAGTTTATGGACAAGGTAGAAATTACAGTATTTTAGGTAGAATAATGTGTTTATATTTGTATGAACTATGAAAATGACATTGACATCAGTATTTACAAGTGTGAGAGCAGACTTATCATCCGACTTTGTTAGAAAATTTCCTGCCAGTTATGATTTTACTGGCATGTTACGGGACATTTGTAAAGAAACGGGCGTGGAATTGGTTTCCATAAACAATATTGAGTATGTCTTACAGGGAGAATGGGGGCCTATGGGAAAAGCTCATGATCATCTTACATACAAACTACGTGTGTGTTGTGCTTCAATGGCTATTGTGGACGAATGTAAACCGGTGATTGACCATCATTATAACGATCAAGGTTCTTCATTCGGAATTTCTCTGCTTTATTCGGCCTCACAAATAGCAGATTCAAATACCAGAAAAGATTCTGGTTCAAGATTTTCTGATTCGGTTGAAGGTATTTCAAATTTGGTGGATCAGAGAAGCCATAATGGAGATCTCCTTCTCTCTGATCAGTCACAGCTTGTCAAATCTGAACATACTTCAGACAGTAAATACGTCCAAGAGCTAAAACATCAGAGAAAAGCTCAACAAGACTTTACTCATAATAATTTCATTGTGAAAGCATCAACTTGTGTGACTGTTGACTTTGAAAATGCAGACAATGATGGCAGTAATATTAATGAAAGTGTAAATAGTGATGTAGAAAATAATACTGAAAGTGACAGACCGGAAATTAAGGTACCACATAATAGTTTTTCTAATGAAACCACAGAAAAAATAAACCAGGAAGATAGTAAAGATGGAATCCTAAAACTAGAAACTAAAAATCCTGACAATAATGACGTAATTGTTAAGAGGGGAAGAGGAAGACCACGGAAATTACCATTAAATGCAATCGACAAAAATGCTACCATTGTAACAAAGAAAATTAGAAGAAAAGGAAGTGGTAACAGCAGCATTAAAAAACAATCAATTTATAAAGCTCAGAGAGAGAAAATACACAAAAAGTACAAAACTGGTATGAAATTGAAAACAAACATTGTGAATAATAATCAAGTCAGTTCTGATTTAATTTTAAGGAAACGAAAAAGGGGTCGACCAAAGAAAGATCCTGAACAAGTGAACTTACAATGTCAAAAATGTGATTTTCTTGCTAAAAGTAAGAGTTCGCTGTGTGACCATAAACGAAGGATTCATTATGCACGACCAACAAAGTGTGACATATGCAATAAAATTTTCCCTAATGCTAGGTACATGAGAAGACATAGATCATCACATGTGCAGCCTCAACATTGTTGTGATGTTTGTGGCAAAATGTATAAAATTTTAAAAGCACTTAAAGATCATCGCAAAACACATGAAATAGGATATGAAAAACCTAAATTTACATGTGATATGTGTTCTAAAACCTTTTGTACTAGATATATTTTGGAATGCCATTGCAGGGCTGAACATTTTGGCCAGAAAAAAAGTTATTTGTGTTCTATATGTGGTAAAAGCTTTACAACAAAGCACACCCTTATCCAGCATTCAAATCTTCATACAGGTTCTCGCCCTTATGTCTGTGACATTTGTGATAAATCATTTGCTTATGAGTCAGCACTTCGTGACCATAAATTTATTCATAAGCGAGAAAAAATATTCATCTGTGAAATTTGTAAGAAATCTTTCAGTCAAAGATCTGGTTTAAAAATGCATGAAAAAATACATAAAGAGAAGAAAGACTTTACATGTACTGAGTGTGGCCGTGGCTTTACACAAAAACAAGCTCTGCAAAGACATGAAAGGGCCCATAAAGGGGATAAACCATTTTGTTGCAAATTATGTGGCAGAACATTTGGAGATGCTTCTATCATTCGTCGACATATGATACTGGTCCATAAAATTCATAAAGATTCAAAAACATGGCGAGAAGATATTATAGCTCGAGGTAAAGCAGTTAACAGTCAGCCAATAAAATTTTACCAGGATGAACATAGTGTCAACTCAAAAAAGACCAAAAGAAACTTTGATAAAGAGGAACCTACAGATGAAAGTATAGATGCATTTCATACTGGCAGTAAACATGGTTCTAATTTTCAAAACCTACAAGAGGAACATTTAACAAATTTAACACATGTTTCATCATCATCATTACCAGTTGAAATGGATTCTACAGTTAGACCTTTACATAGTGTCAACTCCATGGTGCATTCACAAGATGTCAGACCATCTCAGGCACACAGCACGTCACAAGTATCCAGTCTGTATACAGTCGAATCTGAAATTCCAATGAATTATCACATATCTACGGACTCGGTAGATGTGAACAGTAGTTACAAGTTTACTTCATCTACTCAACTTGGCACCAGTCCAACTGCAGAGAATTCCTCAGAACAATATCAAGCCACTCCTAATGTCTCTCATAGCCGTGCCCTTCTCCCAAGGGTTGAAAGTGTTCTTAGTAAACGATTAACAGAGATGGAATCCCCGGAAAATTTGTCTATCTCTTCCATATATGCATATTATTCGAATGTAGCTTCCAATTGTATAAATGTAACACAGTATCAGAATTATGCTTCATCTCAAGATGGACTACCCAGTACAAAGCAACATTAATTTTTAACTCAATATGGGTCTGAATCTGTGTATTGCAAGAGAAATTTAACTTGTTTCAGTTTTAAGAAGAAAGATGTCAAAGAAATTTTAGCCTGGATTTCAAAAACACACAAATAGCGATTATTATAATTATTGTTATTATTATGGATATTATTATTATTGTTATTATTATTATTACTATTTGTTGTGATTGTTTTATTATTATTTTATTATTATTATTACTTTTATTATGGTTTTTATTACTATTTCTACATATTTATTTATTAAATTTTTTATTATTATTTTTTAAACCTTTCTTTATTATGTTTGACTGCCACATGTATTGACTGCCATTTCAAGCAAAAAATAGTGTACCAACAATTTTGTTTTTGTAAATCAGTGTTGAAAATAGGTACTTACCCTTGAGAAACAATGATTAAAATTTTCTCGATTTGACCACTGAAATTCCCAAAACACTAGTACATGTAATACAAGAGCAAAACATTTTTAAAAAATCTATTTACAGTTTTCCAATACTCTCCTGACCCACAACAATATATATACAGTGATAAAATAACATATTTGTTATGACAATTCTAGCATTTGTAAGTTGTTTTTTTTTTTTTTTTTTTAATCCCAGAACTTCAGTTTTTCAAAATCTTAAAAAGTGGAAGTTTTGCTTGAATAATGATGGCAGGTCTTCTGACTTCTATATATATAGAGTTATTCCTCTTAGCCATAATTTTCAACACTTAGTCTTGTGTAGTTACTCTGCCTTTTTATGTTGAAATGTAGAATATGTTAGTCACTATAGATGTTTGAACAGAAAATAAAATGAAATTGTACATTTGTCCTTAGAATAATGATCACTCAATAGAATTTCACAATATTTTCACAGTACTTGCAAAGAATTATAATTTATCAACTTACCTGACTTTGTAATGTTAAATATTATGAGTTTCTGGAATATCTTCATTAACAGACAATACATATTTAGTTATTTGGATATTGAGAAAAGACAGCCATATTGTATTTAAGTAGTTATATGTTTTTTGTTGATCTGAATTTTATTTAGAAACACAATACAAATTTCCAGTATTTGTTATACCTTCCTTGTTTATAAAGTTATATATATATATATATATATATATATATATATATATATATATATATATTAATATCAGGGGTCCTGAAATGGTAATATTTGCCGTACATGTCAGACAAAAAATATTTTTGTCCGATGTGAAAAATCAGTTGTCGGACATTTTTAATTAATAATAGAATTCAGTTAATTGGACACGTTAATAAATATGTTAGTCGGTAATTATTTTACTCAAGTATTGTTTGCTATCACCTGTCAACCGTTTTCAATAAATAATACATATATAATAATTAGGCTTTTGTTTATAATCAGTTAGAATCCATGGTCTCAATCTGTTCCTTTTGTTTAATCGTCCGAACCCTCATTAAATTTGTTGTAAAGTTGTTTATTAAGTAATCACATCGCTTGACAGACGGAAGCCATAAACAGCTGATTACCAAGGTTGATCCCTGAAGGTCATGGTCGTCGGACTATATCAAAGAGGTTCCACGCGGGATGTCAAATAAGACTACAACGTGCACCGTATGGTCTTTGCAAACTGTTAGTTCTAAATGATTTTAAAAAGTCTAAATACAATCAAGGAGGTCTCGAAATGAGGTTCAGTAAAGTTCATGTAACTTCGGAAAAACGAAAATGCACGATTGTCAATAAACAAAGATGGCCATCAAACCTTGTGTCGTCAACGTCGACAGTACAAAAATCGACACTATTTGGACACATGAGCCTGACCACATGTACCTAAATAACCTCTATTTAGTAGTTAAATCCTTTTTTAAAATCTATTTGATATTAAAAATTAAAATCTTTTTGAAAAAACATCGTCAATAACAACATCGGTAGTATGCTTTTTTTGTTTTTTGTTTTGTTTTGTTTTTTGTTTTTTTGTTTTTTTTTGCTTTACACAGCATCGGTGGTACGGTTGCTTTGAAAAAAATGTCCGACACCCCAGTCAAAGATTTCTGGAGCCCTGATATATATATATATATATATTCTGTCAGAATATCTCTGTGGAAGCCTTATTTATTCTGAAGTAAATTTTTATTTAACAGAAATTTGTGTCGTTCTTCTTAGCAGCGATTAGTATACAACAAAAAAGACCTCTCTTACACAGTTTTCAAAGCTGTTATTTGGTCACTGGAAAATAAAAAATATTGGTTTTGTGCATTGGAATTTTAAACAAATATTATGTGTGGAAAAAGAGGTCTTTTTCACAGGTTGGCACAAATTACATGTACAATACTCAACAGAGTTGGTTAGTTGATTGAATGTTGTTTTACATCAGATCAGCAATGTTTCAGCTAATGATGGCCAGGCAAATTTTATTAATTTGAGAATTTATCTTACAACTTAGTGTGGTGTGTCGTTGTGCAAGTGTTTCTGATCTGTATTGTACTGCTGCATATTTATAGTGTGTCCTAATATACTTTTCTGCAGTGTTGCAGACAAACCTCTCTCTCTCCGTCCATTATACTTGTCCTGAACAAACCAGTAAAAGCTTACAGACCTGGCTTCAGAGGATCAAACGTTTTAGTTAAATATTGTGATTGCAGTACTGATATAGTGCTCTTATTATCCTGATTCTTTTATTTCCTTAGTTGCTGACTAGTTTTAAGCATGACGACAGTATTTTATTTTTTAAAAAAAAACATGGTCTTATGATGACACATAATTATGATGATGACAACAATGATGATGATGATGAAATGTTACAAATCAATCATATCACTTCATTTTATCATACATCATTACAAGTTAACAAACATCTTTCAAATTGACTTATGAGATACTGTTAATCACTCAATTATGTCTATAATTATAGTAAGAATACTTTCAAAATCTAAAAAAAAAAAAAAAAAACAACACTAAATCAATACAAATGATTTTAAAAACTTTTTTTTCTTCTTTTAAAACACTCATTATAAAATCATATTTGGATTGGACTATACTCTAATATAATGTCAAAATTGTAATTTCAATTAAAACCATTAAAATTTTTCATATAAAAATAACCAGCATAATGATATATACAAGTCTGCATTAGATATTAACTCAAAACATTATGTGAGGGTAACTTTTTCTCATCATGCTGTATGTCGTAGTAATGTATGAGTCTTAATTCTGTTTGTGAAAGTAATGTTTGACTCACCATGCAGCATGTCATAGTAATGATTAAGTCTCGGTACTGTTTATGAAAGTAATGTTTAACTCACCATGCAGCATGTCATAGTAATGTTTGAGTCTCAACTGTTCTTGAAAGTAATGTTGAACTCACCATGCAATATGTCACAGTAATGTTTGAGCCTCAATGCTGTTTGTGAAAGTAATGTTGGACTCACCATGTAGTACTAGTATGTCATAGTGATGTTTGAGTCTCAAAACTGTTTTTGAAAGTAATGTTGAACTCACCAAGCAATATGTCATAGTAATGTTTGAGCCTCAATGCTGTTTGTGAAAGTAATGTTGGACTCACCATGCAGTACAAGTATGTCATAGTAATGTTTGAGTCTCAATACTGTTTGTGGAAGTAATGTTTGACTCACCATGCAGCATGTCATAGTAAAGATTGAGTCTCAATACTGTTTGTGAAAGTAATGTTGGACTCAGCATGCAGTATATCATAGTGATGTTTGAGTCTCAATACTGCTTGTTAAGGTAATTTTTGACAGTGCATGCAGCATGTCATAGTAATGTTTGAGTCTTAGTACTGTTTGTGGAAGTAATGTTGAACTCGGCATGCAGTATGTCATAGTGATGTTTGAATCTTAATACTGCTTGTGAAGGTAATGTTTGACTCATCATGCAGCATGTCATAGTGATGTTTGAGTCTCAATACTGTTTGTGAAAGTAATGTTGGACTCATCATGCAGTATGTCATAGTAATGTTTGAGTCTTAATACTGTTTGTGGAAGTAATGTTGGACTCGGCATGCAGTATGTCATAGTGATGTTTGAATCTTAATACTGCTTGTGAAGGTAATGTTTGACTCATCATGCAGCATGTCATAGTGATTTTTGAGTCTCAATACTGTTTGTGAAAGTAATGTTTGACTCACCATGCTGCACGTCATAGTAATGTTTGAGTCTCAATAAAGGTACATGAAAATAACGTAGTAATAATTAAGTCTCAGTCTCAATTCAGTGTGTGAAAGTAATAATTGACTCATCATGTAGTATGTCATGGTATTGTTTAAGTCTCAATACAGTATATGAAAGAAATGATTGACTCGCAATGCAGTATGTCACAGTAATGTTTTATTTGCATAGAGTTTGCATAGAATAGGAAATAGTAATTTTTGAGTCTCCAAACAAGATGACATAAATATGTTTGGCTCTCTATAGAGTATGTTGAATTAATTTTTGAGTCTCCATACGGTTCTCCAAAGTAATGTGTGAGTCTTGTTTGACTCTGCTGAGTATACCATAGTAATGTTTGGCTTTGCTGATTATGTCAGAGTAATGTTTGACTCTGCTGAATATTTCAGAGTAATGTTTGTCTCTGTTGAGTGTGCCATAGAAAAGTTTGAATTTGCTGAGTAAGCCACAGTGAAGCCTGATTCAGCTGATAATCACTATGCCACAATAAGGTTTAACTCTGCTGATTATGCTATAGTAAGTTTTGATATGCTAAGTAATCCACAGAAATGTCTGACTTTGATGAGTGTGACATAGCATTACAAGACTTCCTTAAGTATTCCACAGTAATATTTGACTGCTAAGTATTCTGTAGTTATGTTTGATCCTGCTGAGTTTGCCATTGAAATGAAAAACTTGTTGAGTATTCCATAGTAATGTTTGACTCTGCTGAGTATGTTATTGTAATTTGACTCTGCTGAGTATGTCATAGCTATGTTTGACTCTGCTGAGTATTGTTGAGTATGTCATAGTAATGTTTGACTTTGCTGAGTATGTCATAGTAATGTTTGACTCTGCTGAGTATGTCATAGTAATGTTTGACTCTGTTAAATATTCAATAGTAATGTCTGACTCTGATGCATTTGCCATAGTTATGTATGACTCTGCTGAGTATTCCATAGTTATTTCTGACTCTGCTGAGTTTGCCATAGTTCTGTCTGACTCTGCTGAGTTTGCCATAGTTATGTCTGATTCTGCTGAGTTTGCCATAGTCATGTCTGACTCTGCTGAGTTTGTCATAGTTATGTCTGACTCTGCTGAGTATGCCATGGTTATTTCTGGCTCTGCTGAGTTTGCCATAGTCATGTCTGACTCTGCTGAGTTTGTCATAGTTAATTCTGACTCTGTTGATAATACATTACTGTTGAGTTTGTCATATAATGACCACGCTAAGCATGTCATAGTTAGGACTAAATGTTTGACTCTGCGAAGTATACCATAGTAATGTTTGACTTTCTTGGAATATGTTTGACTGAATGCTTAGGTATTATTTGTCTGTAGTGTATACATGTATAACAGAATGTTAAATTCTCTGTACAGTATACCATAGTGGTGTTTGTCACTTAAAGGATAATTTATAGTCATGGGTAACTCCCTTTAGAGTATGTCATAGAAATTGTCTAATAATATCTTAATCATAATTAATCTCATCATAGTACAGAAATGACCTCAGTAAGGTTTAACTCTACAGAGTTTACCATCGTATTTTTTTTACTCTCTACAGAGTTTCTTAGCAATGTCTGACTGTTAAGAGAGACAGCAATAGACTTTTTGCAGAGTTTACTATCGTACTTTTTGACTCTGCAGAGTTTGTCATAGTAATGTTTGACTCTTTCTGCAGAGTTTGTCATAGGTAATGTTTGTCTCTTTCTGCAGAGTTTGTCATAGTAATGTATGACTCTATGCAGAGTTTTACTGTAATAATGGTTGACTCTCTGCAGAGTTTATTATAGTAATTGTTGACTTTCAACAGAGTTTACTATAGTAATGGTTGACTTTCAAAAGAGGTGACCCCTGTAAGGTTTGACCTTCTGCACAGTTTGCCTGAAGAATGTTGACTCTCAACAGAGTTTGCCACGGTAATGTCAAACTACTTTCAGAGATGGCATTAGTGATGTTGACTGTCTACATACTTTGCCATAGCAAATTTTAACTCTCTACGGAGCTTGCCTTAGTAAATGTTTGACTCTCTGAAGAGTATATCATAGAACTTAGTGTTTGGCTCTCAGCAGAGATGACCTAAATACTGTTTAACTCTGTGCAGAGTATACTGTTAATCTTGGAAAATTTCGCGTCAGTTAATTTTGGCGAAAATCTTAATTTGAAGATATTCGCGTAGTTTTATTTCGCGTTGTTGGATGATAGTAAGTGCAAATGTAAACAAAATACCACAAAATAATATATTCACAAAAATTTTATTTTCGCTTCTTGTTACTCTAGTAAATTTTGGCGACGCAAAAATAAAACGCCCGCGAAAATTTCCCGATTTACAGTACCTGATTTGTCTTGAGTCTGTATTGTTTGTTTTAAACTGTAAACTCTGTATGTTTGTAGAGTCGATCACTGTGATAATTTGTTCTATCACAAGGTCGATTTTCTGAATGTCATCAGGACATTCTATAAAATTATTTACGCTTTTTATGTAATACTTCAACACAGGGTCTATTTTATTCACATTAAAATTATCAAACGTGTTTCTAAAAAGTATTATTTGAATTACTTTATCTGGATGTTTCATTTCACCAATATCTAATTGCGCCATATGCAATCCAAAAATACAGACATATGATTTCAAAAAGTCTTCTGTTAGGAATACAAGTTTTACAGCACTATTTAAAGTGGCTTCAACAATCACATCTTCTAGTACAAAACTACCAGGCGCACATTCTTCCTGAAGAAATATTCGATATCCTCTTTCTTCAAGTGCATTTACAATAACTTCAAAAGTTCTCTTATAAACAGTTTCTTCATCTGCATAGGAAATGAAAACGTCATACTTATAATTTTTATTTTCAAGAGTTTTAATCCTGATCCTGACTTCATGACCAAAAAAACTAATTTTAAATTTATGACACTTAAATTTTATGATCCAACGAAAACGAAAACATGTTATTGCCAGCGATGTCGTTAAAAAAGAGGCAATAAAAAATCCATAAAAAAGACCATATCTAAAACTACTTTCGCAATCTTCATCTAGATCAGTTATTATTTTGTTTAATGCAGAAAAATATCTTGTAGTGCCATTTACAAACATGCAGCTATAATTGTCTATGTCGATGAAACTATTTCTGAATTCGTTAACTAAAAAAAGAATCCTCTAGATTGGCATTCACATTTAAAAGGATTATCAGCAAGATAAATTGAAATGTTAAATTCTGTTGTATTGATATCCATACCAAGAAAAGTATTTATATTAAACTCTTGGAAGTATTGAATCTGGTTATGAGTTAAATCCAAAGTTGATATTTGCTGACCTTCCAATATGTCGCCTATGCTCCTCAAGTGTTATGACTCAAATTTAGAGTCTTAAGGCGCCTGTTTTCAAAAAATGCCTGATTTGAAAGATAGCTAATATTGTTGTAAGACAAATTAATATCTTTTAAATATTTATGCGTTGGAAAAAGTCCACAATCTTGATCGTCATTTAAAACATCATTAGAACAGTTATCAAAATCAAAAGCTAGGTCATTATGTGAAAGAGAAACTAACGTCAGTGTATAGGGTAACGTTATACGGGCATCCAAATCCATTTCGACAATACAGTTTCCATCCAAATATATTTCTTTTAACGAAGTATTTCTCAGAAATTCTAAAAGTTTGGCGCTTATAACAGTAGATAGATTTATGCAAGAAACTTGAAGGTATCTAGCTTTGAAAATTTCAATTGCCGTGAATTGTAAACCAAATGCTACATTTGGTAATGAGCTCAAAGACAAATATCTATTAAATGACAAATCCAAATATTGGAGACAATGCTGTTGTTCAAATGTATTTGCATCAACATAACGTATTTGACACATAGAAACATCAATCCATTCTAAATATTTCAAATGCAAAAATGAGTTCTTTGTTAATACAGAAATACTACACTTCCCCGTAAAACCAGATAAATCTAACTTTTTAAAGTGATTTAGACGAGAAAACCCTTTTCCAAAATAACCGCTTTGAAGTCCGTCTATTTGTAACTCGACAAGGTTATATAAATAAGAAAACAGATCATCAGGATAGTGCTTATCAGTTAATCCATGCACTTCAGTATTCTTAAGATCTAAAATTTTGAGTTTTCTTAAATACTTGAAAAGTCTGATATTGTGCCTCGACGAATGTAGAACAAACGGATTCGATGACAGATTTAATGTTCTAGGAAAAGGATATTTAGCAATAATAACGGATAAATCGGGAAATTCTCGTAACACCTTTTGAGAGCAGTCGAGTGTAGAATCCCAATCACGGTAAAAGAAGGATTCTGTAATGTTGATGCGGTTTCTTTTAGAGACCATACTTGTATATTGTCGAGGTTCCGCTAAATATACACAGTCAACGACCATAAAGATTAGTATTAACACCTTCATCTTCACCTTAACCTAAAACAATATACAAAGCTACAGTAAACTAGGATTGTAGAAACGTCTTCAATATATCCGAAAAATAATACTCAGTAAACAATCAACAGGGAAAGTAGTAACGTCACCTGTGTATCTGAAACACAATGCACACTTAAAAATCAACAGGAGAAGAAATTACGTCACCATCGTATCTAAAACAAAATACACAGTAAACAATTAACAGTGGAAATGCTAACTTCGTCATTGTATCTGAAACAAAATAACGTCGCCATTGTATCTAAAACAAAATACATAGTAAACAATTAACGTGGGTAATAGTAACGTCATCATTGTATCTGAAACAAAATACACAGTAAACAGTTAACAGGGGAAGTAATAAGTCATCATTGTATCTAAAACAAAATACACAGTAAACAATTAACAGGGGAAGTAGTAACGTCATCATTGTATCTAAAATAAAATACACAGTAAACAATTAACAGGGGAAGTAGTAACGTCATCATTGTATCTAAAAAAATACACAGTAAAGAATCAACAGGGGAGGTAGTAACGTCATCATTGTATCTGAAACAAAATACACAGTAAACAATTAACAGGGTAAGTAGTAACGTCATCATTGTATCGAAAAAAATACACAGTAAACAATTAACAGGGGAAGTAGTAACGTCATCATTGTATCTGATACAAAATACACAGTAAACAATTAACAGGGTAAGTAGAAACGTCATCATTGTATCTAAAACAAAATAAACGGTAAACAACAGAATAAGTAGTAACGTCATCATTGAATCTAAAACAAAATAAACGGTAAACAACAGAATAAGTAGTAACGTCATCATTGTATCTAAAACAAAATAAACGGTAAACAACAGAATAAGTAGTAACGTCATCATTGTATCTAAAACAAAATACACAGTAAACAATTTACAGGGGAAGTGGTAACGTTATCATTGTATCCAGTAAAATACCGGTACACAGTAAATAATCAACAGGGGAAGTAGTAACGTCATCATTGTATCTAAACCATAATACACAGTAAACAATTAACAGGGGAAGTAGTAACATCATAATTGTATCTAAAAAATACACAGTTAACAATCAACAGGGGAAGTAGAAACGTTATTATTGATCTAAAAAAATGCATAGTAAACAATTTACAGTGGAAGTAGTAACATCATCATTGTATCTAAAATAAAATACAAAGTAAACAATTAACAGTGGAAGTAGTAACGTCATCATTGTATCTAAAATAAAATACCCAGTAAACAATTAACAGGGTAAGTAGTAACGTTATTATTGTATCTAAAAAAATACACAGTAAAGAATTAACAGGGGAAGTAGTAACGTTATTATTGTAACGGACACAAAATACAATTTTTGGTAAAAAGTTATGCTGTCCAACTATTGTTGGAACATATATTCAACAGGTCAGGTCAGATCTATGCTTGCATTGTCTTAAAAAACAAAGAAGCAAACATATATTGTACTTTTTTTACATGTCTTTGAAATAATTTATACTTCTTTGATTTAAACATCACTGATATTGTGCATCACATATCGGGCATATAAAGTCTTTTTTTTTGGTTGTCTGTCTTTATTTACACATTTGAAATGTGACCATCTCCTTCAAGATTCACAAAAAACCCAGCTAATATTTGGTGGCTTACAGCATCCGACCATGTCACAGACTGTTCTTTGTGAAGGTGGTTCTTTTGCATAAGATAAAATCTTAAAATCTTAAGCCTTTACTTATCTATGTTTTACATAATTAATATATAAAAATGTAAAATCTTAAATACATTGATAAATAAATAGTCCATAGGTAGAATTAACTTTTTCATTCGGTCACAGTATAAAAACGAACGTAGAAGTTCGCACATGCGCAAACAAATTTTCTATTTATCGGCAGGAGGAAAAAGACAACAAGTTTATAAATAGAAAATTTGTTTGCGCATGTGCGAACTTCAACTTTCGGTTTTATACTGTGACCGGATGAAAAAGTTAATCACATGATCGACTTTTTAATAAGGTATTTTTCATATTCTGAATTTTGTTTACAAGTTTTAGAAAAGCTCTGTATTTTATGCATTGAATCTATGTATGGAACACCGCAAGTAACACCATATTTTTATGAGTATTTGATTTTTTTCTACCTTTTTTCTTTCCAAGAACAGTATCTTCTCACTAATGCAACATTTTTAAACTTTGACTTGTCATAAAGGAGTACTGATTTAAATGTTTATGAAAGTAAAATATTATTCCAGTTTTGAGGTATTGAGAACACAGCTTCTAATGAACTTGTTCAGAATTCACTGAATTAATATATATAACAATTTTTAGTAAAAAGTTATGCAGTCCAACAATGTGATGCACAATATCAGTGATGTTTAAATCAAAGAAGTATAAATTCTTTTAAAGACATGTAAAAATAGTACAATATATGTTTGTTTCTTTGTTTATTTTTAAGACAATGCAAGCATAGATCTGACCTGACCTGTTGCATACTTGTATTTATTCCAATAAAAGGTGTAGTCATATTATTACACAACAAGACATAGTCCGGAATTGACCTGTTGTATATTTGAGCTGGACATATTGCTTGACTGACCTGTTGTTTGCTGTCTACATAAAACAGGTGGAGTCAGGTATTGACATCATTGGACATAGATCTGACCTGACCTGTTTTATATCTGTACAAACTACAGGTGGAGTCAGATACTGACACTACTGGATATAGATCTGACCTGACCTGTTGTATACCTGTATCTACAACAGGTGGAGTCAGGTACTGAATTAACATAGATCTGACTTGACCTGTTGTATATCTGTACATACAACAGGTTGAGTCAGGTACTGACACTACTGGACATAGATGTGACCTGACCTGTTGTATATTCTTACAAAAGACAGTTGGAGTCAGGTACTGACATTACTGGACATAGATTTGACCTGACCTGTTTTGTATATCTTTACATACAACAGGTGGAGTCAGATACTAACATTCCTGGACATAGATCTGACCTGACCTGTTGTATATATGTACATACAACAGGTGGAGTCAGATAATAACATTCCTGGACATAGATCTGACCTGATCCGTTGTATATATGTACATACAACAGGTTGAGTCAGGTACTGACACTACTGGACATAGAAGTGACCTGACCTGTTGTATATCTGTACATACAATATGTGGAGTCAGGTATTAACGTTACTGGACATAGATCTGACCAGTTGTACCTATGTACAATAATATGTGGATAATAATGTAACATAACTTGATATGTGTAAATGTACATGCAATGGGGAGTCAGGAAGTGACGTTTCTAAACAAAGATCTGTCTTTTGAATATATGTACGTACGTCAATACTTGTTGTATATAGTACATAAGACATATTGTGACAGTAGACATTTTCAGAACTGGATGTATATCTGCCCTTAATAACAAGTAGAGCCAAACCTAGCTGCAAATCTGATCTGACCTGTTGTATAAGTGCAGATGGAACTAACTAGACATAGATTTAACTATTGACACAAACATTATTAGATAATTTCTTACTTTACTTTTCTTTTTTTCTCCTGTAAATCGGAGATATCAATGCATCAGTATTTTGAATATTTAATCATTTTGTTTGATTGTAAACTATATCTTAGTTATTTTTAGATAAAGTTATCGAATTTATTTGTATACAGTCATAATTTATACCTCTTTAAGGTTGACGTAGGGAAAGAATTTTTTTTTGAAATTTAACAATAAGTCTGTCCCACAGAAATGTCTATGTTTACAGTGAATGATATTAATTATGTTTTAGTAGATTTGTTTTCATTATTATTTGATTATATGTTCCTAGAAGTCAATGAGTGGTAAATAAAGTATTGTTAGTATATATGTGTGGTAGTAGTATCATTATTTTAACACTAAAACATCAGAGCCTTTATACTGATAGCTACTTAGTACTTCTGTTTTTGGTATATATTCTTGGTAATTTGTTCTTGACCAGGATACAGAAAATAAAGAATCATTATAAAACATCAGATTTGTAGAGGTAGATTAATCTTGGTCAAGGCACTGAGATAGCATAATTATAGTTCTACAGTAAGCTAAGCACCTGTTATATCTGTAACTGGATCACTTCCCTGCCTCGTTGTAGTTAGGTTTAAGAGCAGGAAATTGGTTCATACCGCCCCATATGCTATAGTAGAGATCTTTTTGGCTTGTTTGGTTGAGCAGTGAGCTGACATGCCAGTAATCTTGGGTTTGAATTAAAATCAAGCACGTGATTTTTGAGGTGATTCATACTTTCCTGTTATATATCATTTCCCTATTTCTAGTTATTAGGAGAACAGTTTAACTGAATATTTAGTTACAAATAAGGGCAAAACATGATATGAAAAAAATTCAATTAACAATAAGTTGGGTTGTGTGGATAATAGTTTGTAACTAAATGTTAATAATAAAATCGGGCCTACTTCGAATCTGGTGGAAATTCAGTCATAAATTATATTATAATTATTGATATTTAAAATAACATAACATTAATGGGTACCAACAATTATTTTTTTTACATATGAATATTTGTAAATATTTATAAATATGCTGATGAATATCCTATTTATTGATATCAATTATTGAATTATTAACATGTTGTAAATATATGTTTCGTTTTTTGTTATTTAAGGCCAGTTTAACAATATTTTAGTCATACCCATGACGTGTATGGTGTTTGAATGTGTGTGTGTGTATCTTATGCCTGACCAGTGCAGACAGATGCCTTCTTCCTAGCAATATAGCAGGTACATTATTACCACCCACTCGCATTAAACTGACACTGAGCAAACTAGTACAGACCAACAGCAGGTGAAAAACACCTTCTCACGTAGGGGCAACGGTGGTAGAGTGGTCTAGATAAAGGGTTTGACGTTGCGGATCACAGCGTTTCTCACCTCTGAGGTTGTGAGTTCGCACCCCAAAGGCGCAAGAACTTCATGTGGGAACGTTTACTTGCTGCAAGTCGGTAGTTTTCTCCGAGTCCTCCGCTTTCCTTCACCATTTCCAAACTGACCATCTCCTTATAAGTGAAACATTCATGAGTGGGATGCAGAACACCATTACCCTTACCTTAATCATTTTCACATATGAGCCAATATAAGGACAAAACCCACATCGTTAAATACTTATTTACATGTTCTTATTAGTTATTGATATTGCAGAATGATCAGCTGATATAAATAAATCGAGAATATAATCCAAAAAGGCTTGTCATAAGTGTCCTTAACAAGTATGCAAGGTTTTAAGAAATTCCATTCAATATCCTATTAGATATCTTCCTCTGACTCTTAAATACCAGAGATATATTACGGATATATATATGTCTTTGGAATTACAAATTGACCTGATGAAACCAATGCACAATATTTACAAAATTATCAATTATGTCACGGTCAACCATATGCTCGCCGCCCATGTCGTATTTTTTAGTATAGGAATGAAATTAATTTTTCTCTTTGTTACGGAAAAATGAAAGAATTGGACATTCTGCACACTGCATAATTCGTGTATTATTCATAGAATAATAAAAAATAGTAATCAAAACTTTTACAACTTTGATTATTAATTAGTAAAGAAAATTACATCACCAATGTGCAATAAAAAAATTACAAAAAAGTAGTTCCGGTAACCAATTCATTCATGAAAAAAAAACAGAAAAGATCTGACCAATCAAAATGCTTGAAACAAAAGAGAATTTAATTATAATAATGTAACGTAAAAACAGATCATATGAACAGAAAAGGATATATATTTTTAGAATGCGGGAAATTCCTTAGGAAATCGTTGGCTATGCATGCTTTAAATTCGATCTGGGCCGACCCGTTGTCATTTACCGTCCCCCATGTCTTGATAAAGGCTACATAGCCGAAATATCCACATAAGAGTTGTCGTTATTTTGTGATTTTAAAATGAATTTTCTACTTGGAGGAAGAATATTTTAACAAAGTAATATATTACCATACAAACAAGCAATGTTTCTGGTGTCATTTTACACCCTCCGTTTTTTTATAAGTGATGGCATTACCCACTCTCTGTTTATCTATTTACTTAATCACTATTTTTTAAATTTTTTTACCAAGTAGTGCAAATCTACTAAACTGTTGTTTGCCATCTTGATGGTCGAGAGGGAAGAAAAAAGTGGATATCGTTACCTTCGGTGTTGGTAAGTATTGGTAATAATTTTGTTTAATCAAATTTGAGGTTCCGTAGAAGAGCTTTTAAATTTTGATACATATGTATAAAGTTTACTAACTGTTCGTTGTGAATATAATAACATTCACAGTTTATATAAATCAAAAATATAAAATGGACCGTTGTATATCTTTCAACTTTTTTATATGAAGCGTAGATCATTTAAACTTTGTTTATCTTTAATTATAACAATAATTTCAATATATATATTACAATACAAACAAGCAATGTTTCTGGTGTCATTTTACATCCTCCGTTTATTTATAAGTGATGGCATCTGCCATCATCTGTTGATTAATTAAATTTATTTATTTATTTACTTTTTTTATTTTTTATTTTTTTTACGTGGCGTTTAAGCTGATTTGTGAAATCTTAACAATTTAAAAGGTAGTTGAAGTGTAATTTTAAAACTTAAATACCTCAGAAACCAAGTAGTACCAATCTACTTAACTATTGTTTGGCACCTTGATGACCCAGAGGTCTGAAGCGTTACCAGATCATTTAAGGAAAAAATAACTTATTTTAAAGTGATTAAAATACGAAATGTTTTTGTTTGAAATTTTTGGGAATTTTCTTTTTTTTTTTTTTTTTTTTTTTTTTTTTTTTTTTTTTTTTTTTTTTTTTTTTTTGGGGGGGGGGGGGAGGGGATATTTTTATGTAACACATAAAATGTCAAATTTCGAAAACAAGACTTTTAATGACTAATTTGTACTTTGTGTACGTACAAAGGTATGGAACTTTTGTCAATTTACGTTATGACGTCAAAGATTTATATCATCAGACATTGCTTTATGAATATGTCTGAAAGAATTCCGCCGGCATTCCTCCATATTCTAAGATCACTAAACTTTCATAAGTTAAGTAATGGTGTTCTCTGTCCAAATATTTTACAAATATTATAAGTTCATTATTCATATTATAAATTTTAATATTTTATAAAATATAATATAAAAAACTGAAGTTTTTTTTTTCTAAAATAACGTATATAATGGAATTCGTCAGTGTATCACGTGAAACCTCATAGCGTTTGTGCGGGACAATTATTTCTATTGACAACGTAATCGCATAAAGTTGCGTTTTCCCGTAATAACGACGTTTTTTTCGGGAATATTTGACGTAGACGTTATCAATTTCATTCCGCACAAACGTTAAGAGGTATTGATCACGTGGTACACTTGCGAATTCCATTATAAGCACATAATAATAGTGAACCATCGGTTTAAATTATTCAATATCTCAAACACATTTTGTTTTATGATAGGTTTTTATTGACATACTACAACTTTCGTTATTATACCTGGAGAATCAGGAATTAACAGTCTACATATAAATGCACAAGGACAGCGCACCAGTATACGTAATATATTTATATAACGATGTGTTTTTAAAAAACATTGTATACATTCTATTACCTTGGGTAGATAAAATTTTTAAGATACATTGCAGGTATTTCTGAAGTACAAGTTAACGATGTGTTTTAAAGTATTTAGTATACATTCTCTTAGCTAGGGTAGATAAAATTAGTAGCTGTATTCTATTCTAATCAAATATTATATTTCTTTGTCATCTAAACTGTTTCTGACCGGAAACAACCGAAATAACTTCCGCTTGAGCAATGGTCTACATGGCAACAGTACAGCTATAGTCATGTGTGGCGAATTTTTGGGTTATTATAAGAGGACAATGATACAAAGTTTAAACGTATGTTAACGACGATGTACTATGTGAAGCATACAAGGTAAAATACAACTTTATGACAACAAAAAAACACACAATTATTTAAAATCTCATGACATTAAAGTAAATACAACCAGGAAGTAAATAATGTTACAACGCACATACCCATTTTTATAATTGTGAAATTGAAATAATTTTATAAGTCAAAAGATTTGCAGTCTTTCACATAAAAATAGAGTACAAGTTTTTGGATAAAGCATGTATGGTCGGGGTTCGAAAACCCGACCACCCGTTCTCGAGACAAATGCTTTACTTCTAAGTCATCATGGAAGAACAATGAAAATATCTTGAGAGAATCATAAAGAATGAAAATGTCTTTCACAGCAGTTAATTAAAAACCAAATACTTGATATAATATCATATTTATTGGATGTTTAACTCTAGATTGAGAATAATCTTGGTAGATTCATAGTTAATAAATGAATTTGGAAATTGACTTAATCAGTCACTAGCTATATAGGCATTGAAAAATAACACCAGTTGTAAAATTGTTTTATGATTATCCTATCACTATACAATTCATTAACAGGTTGATTAATTAGCTATTAATCTCTTAATCTGTAGTACACACAAGTGTCACTCATGGCGCATTCATCCATCCCAAGGTAATGAAAACTTTAGCTAAACTATCAGTAACACTCATTACCACAGGTGTGACCTTTGTCATACATGACAGAAAACGTCGATAGATTTAATTGATGTTTTATTTGTCAGTAGACAAGTCGTTAAAAGAACATTTTTTATATTAATATAGTATTTTTGAGGGTCTAAGACATTTTGCAACCAATAATTTGTTAATACACACATTTATGAATTTAAAAAATAAGCTTCAATTATACATATAAATAACACAGATATAACGAATAAACATTTTGTCAATAAAAATTTAAAAAAAAATATTGAATAATTATAATTGTGTTGTATTATATATACTTTGTTTGTCTAAATTATATAGGTGCATTTTAAGAATTAAGTGGATTTTTAAAATTATGAATTTGTTAATATGTGTAAGTTTTACATAAAATGTTTAAGGTATTACAGAAAAAAATAACTCGAAGATGAAAGAAAAAACATGCACTGTGTCCAGGGCACATCACGAAATATATATCCCAAATGTCTGTTAAATTTTGATGTGCCAAATGTGCAGATTCGGAAATTCATTCCGCATCAGTGACATTAGATGCCGAAAAGTTTGATAGATAAAATCTTTAGCCACTTGAACATTAATGGATCTAAATATCCAAAATTATATTAATAAACAAATGAGTAAACAAGAAAATATGACGGGCGTATTGGTACTAACTGGTATTTCATATTGCTATAAAAACCTGACTCATCAAGAGATACCAATCCACAGTTACTCAATCATTTCTTAACTTGAAAACGTGTTGCAGTTTGAATTTGGTTTGCTTTCGATTTTTGGTAGTTTTTAAATGGTATAAATTATGATTCAGATTAGCATTTGTAATAAAACGACTGTGTCTGTTAAAGATAGTAATTTTTTTATTATATTTGTCAGAGCACATGCCATAAAATCTGAGAAGTGAATTCATCCTACATTAAACTTTGATCACTGCATAAAGTAAAAATATGATGTAATTTGATGTGATAAAGACTATATATATTGTTTATTACTTCGGTAATATAAACCAAAATAGCGATGGATACGTCGATGGCTCAGCTTGCTTTGAATAACGAAAAAGAATGGAATTATTGCGATTTTTGTGAAAACACCAACGATCCAAACTGGAAATGCATAATATGTGATGTTGTACTATGTGAAAACTGTAGGTTGAACCACACAACGGCAAGAAAAACAAAATTACACAAAATCATATCCTATCAGGAACGAAATAACAAAGTTTATTTATCGTCAAATTTATACTGCAAGATACACCCAGGGAACAAAATTATATTATGTTGTGAAGAATGTGACATACCCATTTGTGATGATTGTGTAGATTCACATTCCACCTCACATAAACTCATTAAAATTGAAACTTTTGTAAGAAGAAAACGAAAATTTTTAGTTACAGAGGCAAGGTCAAATGTCAAATCAATAGAGCAAAATTATGTTGAAAATTGTATGGGAAATTTAACAACACTTGACAAACAAGCAATTGAGGAAGCAATACAGAATGACAAGATCTGTGATAGATTTACAGATGATTGTGTATCTACTTTAAAAGATGTTTCAAATTCTATAAAAACTAAAATAAAAAACAGACAAGAAAATATGCGTAAAAGAATAGAAATACGTAGAGAAATCATAAACGAGAAAATGGAGAAAATAAAAGATAATCTGATAAATTATGAGTGGGAATTAAGACTAAATGACTATTATGTGGCACAGCACGCCAATGAAAACAAGACGAAAATGGAAATAAAGATTCCAGAAGAATTTTAAACTGCGCAGGAAATAGATACTGATCAGGAAAACATTGAAGTGGAAATACTACAGACCTTTCTACAGAAATGCAGTCATCTTAGTCGGTGCGTTTAACTATAAAGAAAGGCTTAATTAATATTTTTTACTCATTTATCCTTTTATTTGCAATTTAGTACATAAATAAATTGTAATTTACTTAGAATATGAAGTCTCAGTACAAGTAATTTCATTTGTGTTATGTTCTAGTTCCCATATGCTATTGCTTAACTATGTTTTTCCTGTACACACTTTCCATTTTATACTCGACAAAACGTTTTTATGAACACCATGTACAATGAAATACATTTTCTTTTTATGATAAAAATGTTTTAAAGCTACATTAAGTTTTCCTATGCAGAATATAAAATACCGCTTTTTTCTTTATTATACCTCTGATGTAAAATGTTATACTATGATAAAACTTTTACTTACCCTGAAATTTACGGGGAAACCTACTGCCAGTTTGATCTACCAAAGATATTTTAGAAAATTGGTCACGTGATTCTTTATCGGAAACGAGGAAACGTCAATAAACAAACAAAAAAAAAGCATGTTTTCAAGAGAAATATTGTCACGTATCCAAGCCAAACTGCTGTTTGTATTTACAGCCATTTTTCTATCTGAGACCCAGTAGGCACTTGTTCTTTTCTTAACAGAATCCGTTTTCGTTTTCACGAACACGCTTTTTTCTGTCGACGCCATTGGTTACATAAACGTAGAACTTCCGCCATTTTCCAAGCTGATTAATAATATTTTTTTCGAGTTGTCCTAAGCTTTTAGGATTCCCAGGCTTATAAGGGTGAACGAAAAAATGAATCACACAGACCGTAATAACAATAAATTTATATTGATAAAATATTTCTAATTTTTTTTCAATAATGGGTAAACTTAATGCAACTTTAATTATATATATAATTATGGTAAAAGCTTTACAAAAGTCCCCCCTAACCCTAACCCTAACCCTAACCCCTAACCCTAAACCTAACCCTAACCCTATATATAATGTTTTGTTTTTTTTTTGTTTCGCACTAAGGTATATTTTAGACTCAATATTTTATTTAAATATCTACTTCATTGAAAGTACATTGCCAATTGACATGTGCATGTGGAAGGTTCTTGGTAAGTAAAGGTTGAAACTTGTATCCGACATTTCTGTTTAAAAAAAACAAAGATGGCTGCCATTACTAGAAATAGCAAGGACCTTTAAAAAGCCATTGCAGTTTCATTGTTTTTTCAGAGTTTGTTAAAATATGAAACATAGAAAAAATTATCAGGAAATATATTTTAATGGTTTTTTTCTGTACAAATTTTCATTCGGCAATAACAACCTTATTTGCAAATGTTATTTAGGTTTATTTTTATCCAAAATCTTTAAAAACCTTCTTCCTTGAAAGAACATGTCCAATTAAAAGTAAATTTTTGATAAATATCCTTTGATATATCAGAAAAGTAAGACATTCTACTAAGTTTGTTAACGTTTAGTTAATTTGATATGAAAATTTTAAACTTTGAAAAAGCCAAAAACAAAATTAAATGTTTCAAGTAAATAAAACACAAACATACCAGTCCATGTCGAAATCACAATCCCCCAAAAAGTACAACTTTGCAAACTGGAAAATTCACTTATACACGCGAACTTCCATCAGGGAAGTGCGGCCGAAAATTACAGTATACACCTGGTTTGATTTCAGGTTCCGTTTGAAATCAGCACTACAAATGGACGTATGTATGGATATCGAAGAATTTACACATCAGCCATTTCATATTTTAGGCAACAACTTTTCATTGCATTAAAATTAAAAGGATGTGACATCGCTGGGGACTTGGCTAAATGGGTCATTACAGTCCCATCTTCAGCAAATAAAACAGCCAATAACTTGATAAAAGAAGCAGCTAAACGTGTAAGTGTATTTAAAGTAATATAAATATGGTGGGTAATAAAAATCAGCATATATATATATATATATATATATATATATATATATATATATATATATATATATATATAATAAAACAAACATACCAATCCTCGTTCAAACTTGTGATCTTCCATCAAGGAAGTGAGGCCGGCTGGGTGCTTTGGAAGGGTAAGCACCTCCTGTTTGGCTAGCTGCGTTGAAGTCAATTTTGAGAGTGAAAGGAACAAAGAACTATGGTAAGTCAAACATATCCGGTATAATTTGGATATAGTGACTACATACTTTCAACAATATTATGATGACGGCCATTAAAATTTAAGGGCCTTAATTATTTTGATAATTTCAGATGTCCGTTTTGAAAAGTAGTACCATAAGAAGAAAGGACTTCGTAAATATGTAAAATATTTACTTGAAACCAAGGAAAAACCTGATGAAAATGTTAATAAAATGTTCAAATGTTTAATTAAAGAAAACACTTCCATTAGGTTGCTAGATTCGGTGTTTTAAGGCAAGCATTGGAATGATGCCTTTTGGTAGAAACATAATATAGAATCCCGTATTATTGTGATATAAAATGATGTGAATGTTTATTTAAGAGATAATAAAACTAATACATGTATTATTTAAACTGACATAGTACTTTTTAAGTCCCTGACTATTCAATTAGCACAAAAACGTTGGTCCGTTTTGTCAAGCCTTGTCACGTTTTTTTTTATTTTAGGCCGGAATACAAAATGATGTTATTGTTGTAACAGAAGCAGAGGCAGCATCATGTTGAAGCACCATTTTCCACCCTAGGTGGTAACGAACTCAGCTTTATGGCCTTCATGCCGGGTAGCAAACAGTTAATTTTACATACAGACAGTAAGATATAATACCTTTTAACTTCATAATGTGAAAACAATGGAAAGTCAAAAATAAAAGCAAAGAATTCATATAACTAAATGTTTCTAGAAAGACCAGGAAAAGAACTAACTGAAAACAATTCGAGATAAAATGCACACAAAAAGAAACAAAAGAAACAAAGAAAAAGTTACATGTTTTCTCGAGATAATATATCTGTTTCTAGAATTATCACTTTATCTGGGTCAAATGGTGTAATTGTTTTGTACGCCTTCAATTTGGACTAGAGTGTTTCTTATCGAGTTCAATTGTATTCCTGATTTTTAGGAAATGTTTTTTTTCTCTGTGCTTCAATTATTTCAGATTCGTTTTAAATATGTCCATTTAAACAACATAAGAATAGAAATCTAAATAAAACATCAAACATTAGTAGTATCGGTATTTTCCGTGATGGACTGTCGTAAGTCCCCATGCCTTCCAACGAACATTGCCATATCCCATTGCAATGTTGACTGCAATATAAAACAATGTCATTTGTTTCATACGACGTGAAAAGCCTTTATTTCCAATACACCCTTGACGTTATATATACCACCCCTTTCATTGTTTTTTCAGAGTTTGTTAAAATATGAAACATAGAAAAAATTATCAGGAAATATATTTTAATGGTTTTTTTCTGTACAAATTTTCATTCGGCAATAACAACCTTATTTGCAAATATTATTTAGGTTTATTTTTATCCAAAATCTTTAAAAACCTTCTTCCTTGAAAGAACATGTCCAATTAAAAGTAAATTTTTGATAAATATCCTTTGATATATCAGAAAATTAAGACATTCTACTAAGTTTGTTAACGTTTAGTTAATTTGATATGAAAATTTTAAACTTTGAAAAAGCCAAAAACAAAATCAAATGTTTCAAGTAAATAAAACACAAACATACCAGTCCATGTCGAAATCACAATCCCCCAAAAAGTACAACTTTGCAAACTGGAAAATTCACTTATACACGCGAATAGAAATCTAAATAAAACATCAAACATTAGTAGTATCGGTATTTTCCGTGATGGACTGTCGTAAGTCCCCATGCCTTCCAACGAACATTGCCATATCCCATTGCAATGTTGACTGCAATATAAAACAATGTCATTTGTTTCATATGACGTGAAAAGCCTTTATTTCCAATACACCCTTGACGTTATATATACCACCCCTTTCATTGTTTTTTCAGAGTTTGTTAAAATATGAAACATAGAAAAAATTATCAGGAAATATATTTTAATGGTTTTTTTCTGTACAAATTTTCATTCGGCAATAACAACCTTATTTGCAAATATTATTTAGGTTTATTTTTATCCAAAATCTTTAAAAACCTTCTTCCTTGAAAGAACATGTCCAATTAAAAGTAAATTTTTGATAAATATCCTTTGATATATCAGAAAATTAAGACATTCTACTAAGTTTGTTAACGTTTAGTTAATTTGATATGAAAATTTTAAACTTTGAAAAAGCCAAAAACAAAATTAAATGTTTCAAGTAAATAAAACACAAACATACCAGTCCATGTCGAAATCACAATCCCCCAAAAAGTACAACTTTGCAAACTGGAAAATTCACTTATACACGCGAACTTCCATCAGGGAAGTGCGGCCGAAAATTACAGTATACACCTGGTTTGATTTCAGGTTCCGTTTGAAATCAGCACTACAAATGGACGTATGTATGGATATCGAAGAATTTACACATCAGCCAATTCATATTTTAGGCAACAACTTTTCATTGCATTAAAATTAAAAGGATGTGACATCGTTGGGGACTTGGCTAAATGGGTCATTACAGTCCCATCTTCAGCAAATAAAACAGCCAATAACTTGATAAAAGAAGCAGCTAAACGTGTAAGTGTATTTAAAGTAATATAAATATGGTGGCTAATAAAAATCAGCATATATATATATATATATATATATATATATATATATATATATATATATATATATATATATAATAAAACAAACATACCAATCCTCGTTCAAACTTGTGATCTTCCATCAAGGAAGTGAGGCCGGCTGGGTGCTTTGGAAGGGTAAGCACCTCCTGTTTGGCTAGCTGCGTTGAAGTCAATTTTGAGAGTGAAAGGAACAAAGAACTATGGTAAGTCAAACATATCCGGTATAATTTGGATATAGTGACTACATACTTTCAACAATATTATGATGACGGCCATTAAAATTTAAGGGCCTTAATTATTTTGATAATTTCAGATGTCCGTTTTGAAAAGTAGTACCATAAGAAGAAAGGACTTCGTAAATATGTAAAATATTTACTTGAAACCAAGGAAAAACCTGATGAAAATGTTAATAAAATGTTCAAATGTTTAATTAAAGAAAACACTTCCATTAGGTTGCTAGATTCGGTGTTTTAAGGCAAGCATTGGAATGATGCCTTTTGGTAGAAACATAATATAGAATCCCGTATTATTGTGATATAAAATGATGTGAATGTTTATTTAAGAGATAATAAAACTAATACATGTATTATTTAAACTGACAAAGTACTTTTTAAGTCCCTGACTATTCAATTAGCACAAAAACGTTGGTCCGTTTTGTCAAGCCTTGTCACGTTTTTTTTTTATTTTAGGCCGGAATACAAAATGATGTTATTGTTGTAACAGAAGCAGAGGCAGCATCATGTTGCTGTAGAGAAGCACCATTTTCCACCCTAGGTGGTAACGAACTCAGCTTTATGGCCTTCATGCCGGGAAGCAAACAGTTAATTTTACATACAGACAGTAAGATATAATACCTTTTAACTTCATAATGTGAAAACAATGGAAAGTCAAAAATAAAAGCAAAGAATTCATATAACTAAATGTTTCTAGAAAGACCAGGAAAAGAACTAACTGAAAACAATTCGAGATAAAATGCACACAAAAAGAAACAAAAGAAACAAAGAAAAAGTTACATGTTTTCTCGAGATAATATATCTGTTTCTAGAATTATCACTTTATCTGGGTCAAATGGTGTAATTGTTTTGTACGCCTTCAATTTGGACTAGAGTGTTTCTTATCGAGTTCAATTGTATTCCTGATTTTTAGGAAATGTTTTTTTTCTCTGTGCTTCAATTATTTCAGATTCGTTTTAAATATGTCCATTTAAACAACATAAGAATAGAAATCTAAATAAAACATCAAACATTAGTAGTATCGGTATTTTCCGTGATGGACTGTCGTAAGTCCCCATGCCTTCCAACGAACATTGCCATATCCCATTGCAATGTTGACTGCAATATAAAACAATGTCATTTGTTTCATACGACGTGAAAAGCCTTTATTTCCAATACACCCTTGACGTTATATATACCACCCCTTTCATTGTTTTTTCAGAGTTTGTTAAAATATGAAACATAGAAAAAATTATCAGGAAATATATTTTAATGGTTTTTTTCTGTACAAATTTTCATTCGGCAATAACAACCTTATTTGCAAATATTATTTAGGTTTATTTTTATCCAAAATCTTTAAAAACCTTCTTCCTTGAAAGAACATGTCCAATTAAAAGTAAATTTTTGATAAATATCCTTTGATATATCAGAAAATTAAGACATTCTACTAAGTTTGTTAACGTTTAGTTAATTTGATATGAAAATTTTAAACTTTGAAAAAGCCAAAAACAAAATTAAATGTTTCAAGTAAATAAAACACAAACATACCAGTCCATGTCGAAATCACAATCCCCCAAAAAGTACAACTTTGCAAACTGGAAAATTCACTTATACACGCGAATAGAAATCTAAATAAAACATCAAACATTAGTAGTATCGGTATTTTCCGTGATGGACTGTCGTAAGTCCCCATGCCTTCCAACGAACATTGCCATATCCCATTGCAATGTTGACTGCAATATAAAACAATGTCATTTGTTTCATACGACGTGAAAAGCCTTTATTTCCAATACACCCTTGACGTTACATATACCACCCCTTTGACTAGTAGGATGAATTTGTATGTAAATCTTCATCATCCTTTCTTTCTTCTATTAATCCAATTTTATATTATGTAAATACTGCTTTAGTTGAAGAATATGGAGAATTGTTTCTCCAAGGGAAGATTATCTCCGAAGTCGAAGTAGGAAAACTCGGTAGTTTCCGTATTGGACTGGTTTAAATGTCTTTCCTAGCGATGAACATTGCATTATCCTATAGCAATGTTGACTGCTGTGTCAAACAATGTGTATTGGTTCATACAACGTGAATAAAAAATTGACCAGTAATAGCTTAAGAACTTTATTTTGAGTATAATAAATTAAAAAAAAAACTTTATATAAGTTAGAAACAATTATATTACAGGTGAAATGGTTAACTTTACTGTTTTAGAAGTGCTGAGAAATGGCCGCCATAAAATTATCTCAACAGAAGATATATCTCATGTATCAGGTGTACTTCAAAATTTTGAAAACTGTTTGCAAGATGTTTTTGGTGAAAAACAAGTATGTTTTTTCCAAAGAACAAAAAAAGACGAATACCATAATATGATGGAAGAATTTAAAACAAAGATACATTCAGTGAAGTATGATGGTGATAGAATGATTAAAATACATGTTGAACCAAGTTTATATAAAGAGTTCCTAAAACTGAAGGGAAATATGACACATATATCGTCAGAGCCTATACAATTTAAAAGCAGTCAAGTCGGCCTGTTTGTAAAACCATCCACTTTTAAAACATTCTTTGATGACATGATCACTCATATTGTTAAAAAAGTGATAACTATTGAGGAGAAAATAAAATTCAAATTCATAATTCTGGTGGGAGAAATGGCAGAATCAGAAATTTTACAAAGGAAGTTACGAAGTGCTGTTCCTTCGTTTACAGTACTTGTACCACCAGATCCAAAGATGGCGATTCTCACTGGTGCTGTATTATACGGACAAACAGCAGAAATATGAAGACACAGCTTGCCCGTCTTTTCTAAAGGAAAATAAAATGCCATATTCAACAAACGGTTAGAAGAACTTAATATTTTTTTCACTGATTAGAAAAAAGGCCCTTCAAAAGAACTGGGATCTCGCAACTAGAAACAATTTGGTCAACGTGATGTAAACTTCTTAAAGTTAAGCCTCATTGATGCATACTCAAAAAATAAAATAAAAACTAAATTTAAAAAAAAAAAAAAAAAAAAAAAAAAAAAAAAAAAAAAAAAAACATGGAATAATAATTTCTTAACCTTTTTTGGCCCAAATTTATTCTGCCAATGATTAATGAAACCATATAGTGACAGCGACTTATACCAATATAAATTATAACAATAGAGGATGAAACCATATAGTGATGTGTCTCATACCAAAATATATTCTAGGTATAATTGATAGAAACATATATAGTGGTTGCAACTCGTGCTAAAATATATTTTACCAATAATCGGTTAAACATACTAGTATAGTGGCTGTGATTCATACCAAAATATATTCTACTTAAAATTATTGATAAGCATATATTCAGTTTATTTTTTAAGGTTCAGTTAAGAAAACCTACTGAAAATCAAGAATACTATTGATAGTAGACAAAATGGAATTGAGAAGTTTCGATGAAGAATTATACAGGCCTCTAAGCAGTTATCTCTCAAAAAGGAACAGATTCCACAATTTCTGTGAATTATTCTCTAATATCTGAATTTTTAAATGAGCATGTTAAGGAGTTACTGGTAAATTGAATTGAATGTTCAAGACCAAACAAAATAACTTTCAGTTTTGACACATATTTTTATTGTACAGTATTGCTGTGCTTCTTACAGTCTACTTTCAAATCCCATTCGAGTAAATCCTAATGCGAGAAAGATTGTTTGTTGGCTTGCCGAATTTAAGAGGCCTTTTTTTTCTCTACAGTCAAAGGTCAATTTCTCAATTTATTCTGTAATCTTGCTTTAGTCAATAAATTAATGCATATTGTTACTGTTATACTACTATGGTCAATATCTTAATTTGGTTTTTAACTTTACATAACTATAGTAAATTTCTTAATTTTTTGTAGCTGTAAACTTATAACATTTCTTTATTGCATGTATGTAACTGTAGTCAATATCTTAAATTTTACCATTGCTATTGGTACTATAGTCATTTTTTTCTAAAATTGGTTTTTGACTTTACATTTCTTAATTTCTTAATATGTTTTGTAACTGTAAACTTACTACAGTAATTTTTTCTTCTTTTGTAGCCTTTATGTTAACTATAGTCAATTTCTTAATTTGTTTTGTAGCAGTAATCTTATTACATTTTTGTTTTGTTGCAAGTATGTTACTATTGTCAATATCCTAAATTTTATCATTGCCATTATGTAATTATAGTCAGTTTCTTAAAATTTTTTAGCTTTACATTAATATAGTAATTTCCTTAATTTGTTTTGTTGCTGTTATGTTACTATAGTCAATTTCATAATTTGATTTTTAGCTTTTCATTACTTAAGTCAATTTCTTAATCGTTTTAGCTGTGATCTTACTACAGCCAATTTTTATTCTTTTGTTGCTTTTATGTTACTGCAGCCAATTTCTTATTTGGTTTTGTTGCTGTAATGTAACTATAGTCAATTGTTTTATTTGTGGTGTAGCCATTATATTTCTATAGTTAATTTTTAAATTTGTTCTTTAGCTTTACATTATTATAGTCAATTTCTTAATTTGTTTTGTTTTGTTAATTTTATGTTACAATAGTCAATTTCTTAATTTGTTTTTGTTTTTATTGCTTGTTTTTGTTTTTTTTTCTCGCTTTTATGTTACTATAGTCAATTTCTTAATTTTTATTGTAGCTGTAATATTACTGTAGCCTATTTCTTAATTTTTATTTATGCTTAATTGTTGTAATAATCATTTTTTTTAGTAACATGTTACTATAGCTTCTTCATTTAAATTTATTCTAGCTGTGTGTTTCAAGTTATCAAGAGTCTAATTTTTATGTATGCTAGCTATCAATTATAAAAAATAAAACATAATGCAATAACAGATGACAAGTTCTTTTATTATAATTCAAGTAACCAGCAGCTTTCATTCCATTAAAAATAAATATGCCAAATTTAAATAAAAATGTAAACTTTCAAAAACACATAACAAAGTCTGTTCACATTTAACCTGCTAGACAGAAATGGAACTGCCATCGAAACTACACAATGGTTGACAGTACATATGATATTCATTCTGGTGAGGAAGTTTTTTGACAGATAAACATAAATATCCAAACATGCACAAATCATAGAACTAAGAAAAGTTTCAATGTTTCAACATTTGTGTCAGTAGTAGGACATAATTTTGCACTTTGAACAAGCAACCTAACATCTCATTTCATATAAAGAAGATAATCGACATTTAACAACCAGTGAAGGAAACTTTTATACACTGTTAAACTTATTTTTAACAACAAATTGCACCAAAATATTTTATATCTTGTCATACACATCTTACTACACTGTTATATATAAAATATGTATGAGTAATCTCCAAATTTTGCATTACAGTTCTTATAATAATAGTTCTCACCTTTATATAATAATCATAATTGTTTTAAAAGGCAATTTTTTAGTCTTCAGAAGAAAAAACCAACTACATATCATCTATATCCTGTTGCCTTAGGAAATGGAAGAAGTTTGAAGAAACATTTTTTAAAAGACAAATCTCTGGTTTGGTCTTGGCTATATTTGAATGGACGGTCAAATTAGAACTGATAGAGCTGCTGAAAGACTTATCTCTGGCAATGAGATGATGAATGATTGATTAACAAGTCTTTCAGGATTCCCACTTCTTGTATTCCATTCCATCTGGTGGTTTTACTTCAACTTTTTGTCCTCCAATTTCGTTCCAGTTTGTACTCAGTACCGTACCACCTGACTCATACTGAAATAATAAAAATTCTACATGAATTTAAACCTAATTAAAATTATATTTATAAATTAAACATGTGCTGACTCAAGAACTTCATTCACATCACATCTAGTTCACACAATATGTAAGCAAAAACTGTAAATACAGTTAAAATATAGGCCATGATGTAGCTCATACAATAAGTGGAGTGGACTGGTGGTGTTTTACACCCCAATTAAGTTGATGTGGTCACTTCCAGAATTATAGAAGAAACTTGAATGCCTGGACAAATTCACCAATTCTCAGAAGGTCTTCTGAAGATTTTTACAAACTAACATATACTTGTTTGGAATCCAATTAAGGTGATGAGGTGATGTGATCTGAAAAGTGCATACATTAGACCATTAGGCCAACAAGGTCCCTGATATGGGATATATCTTAAGCCCACCTACTATAAGTGCTTTTTGAAGCCTTATATCATCTATAAATAATTATATAAAGCTCTAACACTAGAATTTACCAGAATGAGATTCAAACCTAGGCAACTAGAGGGACTGTGATCAGCTAGAGCAGGCTTTAGACTACTCTGTCATTATTGCCTTGTATGGTCTGTATTATTGTAAATAAATCCTAAAAATTGCTGTAAACTCACAAATGATTTCATCATAACTAGCAA
This sequence comes from Tegillarca granosa, assembly GCA_029721355.1. Classification (NCBI taxonomy): domain Eukaryota; kingdom Metazoa; phylum Mollusca; class Bivalvia; order Arcoida; family Arcidae; genus Tegillarca; species Tegillarca granosa. The sequence continues at coordinate 21,870,738 of CM056604.1, forward strand.
GTGTATGCTTCAGAATAATTTGATCAATATGTTGTATAGTTTATATTGTTGTACTGTAATCCTGATAAAATTCTGTAAACTTACGAATGATTTCATCATTGCTTTCTTTGTTTCTTCATTACCATCGGCATATATTTGTTGGAATAATTTATTAAGTGCAGCATCTCCCTCTAATTTTTCATTTTTCTCTTCTTCTTTGATATCATTCACCATTTTATCCCAATTTCTGGTAATGTGACTTGATGTGGGATACTTATGGATGTCATCACCTCCTTAAAAAAAAGAAATCCAAACTTGCAGAAAATGTTTCTTCTAAACAATTATAAACCATGTGAAAATTCATGTAACATTCATGTTACACAAAAATAATCCCTCAACAGTTCCATCATAATTTTTGGTTTTCAGAACCTTGTATATATTTATTTCCACAGAAAATGGAATTGCATGATATACACTTTGAGATCAAATGTTGTTATTTACAATTCGTTTCTATAATTGGTAGTTCTGTACAAAACTATAGATCCTAGAAACAATATACTGTAGATCTAGACAACTTAGTGGCAATTTAATTTTTAGCAGCACTACAAAACTGCTAAAATAAAACTGTTGCTAATATTTTATATCCCACAAATGGACATGACCTTGCAAGAAGGACTAAATAGGCCTTAATGGATGAAAAGACTCAGGTTGAAGCATTAAAATTACAAATTACAATGGGTATAGTAAGACTTGGATTCTGAAAAAATGTTTAAAATCTCAAAACCTTTTAATTTCATGTGAACTAAAATAAGTTGAAAATAAAGTTTGTATTATGAAATAAACTAAGGCATTAAGCTAGTTACAAATAAATGTATTTCACCTTCTGGTGTGAAATGTTTTACAGCAGCAACTGCTTCAGTTTCTGGACTTCTTTCTAATTTTTGCCATTGGATTTCTTCAGCTTTCTTAAGTTTTATTTCAATCTATAAAATCAAATCAAAATTCATTATTAATATGGAAGTTTTACATTTCAAGTATAATTTGTGAACTATTGCAACCAGAAATGATTGTTGGGAAGAAATATCTACTAATGTTGGTAGGCAATAAATACAATGTGTCTGCTGGATATAATATATCTGCCGAAATTTCCATAGAAAATAAAAGTCTGCTCAAAATTCTCAGACTAAGTCTACTACCATGTTGTGGTGAATAAATGTCAGTTCTAATAATTGTTCAGAATGAATGTCAGCTCAATTATTCTTGAGAATAAATGTCTGCTTTAATGTTCCAAGAGAAAACATGTCTGCTAAAAATGTTTCTGGAGAATATATGTCAGCTGAATTGTTTATGGAGAGTAATATGCTTGAAATTTATTTCAGAATCCTCCCCCACTCCCAGTATATACTTCTACAAAATACTCCTTTAACAACTGAAATGGCTCATTAAAAATTTCCTTGCAATTATTTCCCAAAAACATTTCTTCTTACAGTGAGAAAAAGTATAACAACTGAATATAAGCACTGGAGTGCTGAAAGAAAAACTGACATAGGAGAGTCACAGTGTGGTCCAAAGAAAATGCCATTAGAAAAAGGCTTAGCTCACTTGCATACGTAACTCATTAGAAAACATTACATATTAGCATTACAAACAAAAAATTTTTCAATTACAAAATTTTCAAAATATGGAAAATGACAATGACAATAATGCTTATGTCTAGTATATGACATACATGTAGGCTATTATCCACTTGCTGCAGACAACCTTGAAATTCTGAGAAATTCAAAATTTTTCAAATTACAGAGCCATTTATTGATAGCAAGTTCATACATGCCTAAACCACTGACAGTGCACCTGCAAACATTATCACAAGGTAAACTTGAGTATCTACTTACAGAAAGTTAATAGCATTCACACATTACCTTTGTGGACATGATCTTGGTGATACATTTCTCTGGAACAATTTTATGTGCTAGATCTAAGTCCAAAACATAGTCACTTCCACTTGAAAGCTTTACTGTAGCATTCAACTGAAAATTTACAAAAAAAAAAAAAAAAACACATACAATAGTAATATGTATATACATGTATAAAGAGCTTGACTTTATTATTTAAACCCACTCATCTGATCTGACAAGCACCATCAAGTTTTTTTGTCCCAATAAAAAATCCATGCAAGTTTTATATAAAAATATTTGAAAACATGAAGGTGACCTTGTTCCAACAACCCACAACTGTTATTGCTGCAATTCTATTTACAAGCTCAAACAAATTAAAAATTGTACTTCTCTGATTTAAAATAATTTTTCATTCTTTCAGTCAGGTCATCTTTAAAATGAAATAAAAACTGTGCTGTATTAATTTGAGCTATAAGTACAGTATGTCAAAAGCTAACATGGTAATCAAATATATCTTAAGCTTACATGCTCATCAAATATGCCTAGAGCCAACATGTTTATCAAGCATAGTCACAACCTACATGCTCATCAAGTATGCCTAGAGCTGAAATGCATGCCTCAAGCTTACATGCTCAACAAGTATGAACAGAACCTATATAAGTTAAAACCTTTGTGGTTTCAGAGAAACATAGAATCTTTATCAACTGCATGTAATTAATATAACCTTTCACATTTTTTTTGGTGTGTGAAGTGGATTTTTATGCCCCAGTCAAAGATTATTCGACTTATTTTGAGTCACTCAGTTCTGAGTTGGTGAAGAGAACCAGAGTGCTCCGAGAAAACCACCTGCCTTCAGCAAGCAAAATGAGAAACTTTCTCACATCTAGACCTGCCCAAGTGGGAACTTAAACGGTGAGCGGTGATCTGTAGACCATTTGGCCATGGAGTTCCTTATCACCCATAGAGAATATATGTACATGTATATATAACTATGACTTACTGTTTGTTCTGTAATGTCTGTGGTCAGATCTTCTTTGTTTACTTGTTTTATCAGGATAGTAACAACAACATGAGTCTGTGTCTGATACCAGTCATGTCTGAAAGTAAAACATGTTCTTACTATTTACAATTTCATCCAAGTTTTCGAGTAATACCTCTGATCGTCGTCGTACCATGCTTGGCGCCCTTTAATTATTTTAGTTCTTACAATCAGCGGTCTCACATACATGTTCATTTTACACTGTACACAGCTTACAATTGTGTTTCTCTGTTGATGTGGCCTAGTGCAAATCATATAACTAAAACTTTACTATTTTACTGGTGAAAAGTTTTAAAACTGGTGGTCTAAATGTGTTTTAACACATTAAAAACTCTTTTTTTTAATTTCACGAAGTTTCTTGTACAATTGGTTAGCAAACAGTAGTATATTAAGTATAAGTAAACTGTACAGAAGCAATGTGGTCCATTTTAGAGATCTTTAGTTAAATAATATCATAATGTACACAATTTCATTTGGTCTTCTAACCTGATTATCTCCAAATATTCACGTACATTGTACATGCACAGTAAAATATTGATTCATCAAAACCATTTATTTAGTTTTGATTTTGAGTTATGCATTGGTTTGGCAAAAATAAATAGAGGCTTTCAAAAAAATAAAAAATAAAAAAAAAAAATAAAAAAAAAAAAAAAATATATATATGGAAATGGATTCCTAGGCTTCAAACTTTATGGAAGAGAAGTATATACCAAGGGCTGTTCCAGAAAAAATTACATGGTACCCTTTGACGGCAAACAATATATTTTTCTGTGGGTTGTGGGGGTATCTGACATTTATTTTCTGTGGGTGGTTGTATCTCAAATAAATTACATTCTATGGGTTGTCGCAAAATTTTTATTATTTTAATTTATTTCTGTCGTTTTTATGTCGCGAAAACTTGCCTCTCCTCTAAACAAATTAAACTGCAGGAAATAATCGTTTATATGACATCACGGTAACAAAAAAAAGGTAAACAAGTTAGCTCCCCTGTATTGTTGTTTTGTGTACCGACATAAAGACGGTTCGAAGACTGCTTATTTGTGTTAATCCAGAAAATTTCCGCCATGCGGCCGAGGTCAGTTGAAGACGTCTGCGCTTGGTTGGAGCAGAACGGGCTGACAGAATACAAAAATACATTCATAGGTGTCAAGTATATTATTAGAAATGATTGATACGTCTAAGAAATAAAAGGAAGACCATGCATTTCTACACCCCCCTCTGAAATACCGCTATGTTCGCGTTCAAAGAGATCGTGTTTAATTTCTGGCATAATGGGGTTCATACCTGTATTTAAAATTGTCTTTGATCAAACGGTACATATTTGATTTTAAATTTTAACGTTAATTTGAGTTTAAACCTGATCAAACATCGCCAACATGTTGGCAATTTCCGGGAATACCCCTCGAATGTTAAAATTAGAATATGGTTGAGCCAATCAAATTAAAGTTAATAAATTTCTATCTCGTAACAGCTAATGAACGCGAATGTAACTGTTTATGGGATTCCCCCATTAAATGGAGCAAAATATCGCCGACTTTTAGTAATGTTTATCTGTTTATAAAGATATCGGTTTATAAAGAAAAGATCTTTTATCTTTTGACAACTGTAAGGATTATTTCATTCAGCTCCAGTCGAAATTTAATGTTAATGAACCAGCATTGTCAGCAACGTCTGAGAGTGAGGCCCATAGGGAATTACGTTAGCCATAAATTTTTCTCTCATTTACGTAGAAATTTTTGTAATATTGCAGTGATTTTATGATTAAAATGTTACCTGACTGTAAGTACTGACAAAGAATAACCTTAACTGAATTTTGTTTGTATTTTGAAAAACTGAACACAGTTTGTATTATTATCTCAGTATTAGAGTTAAGTCCATTTTATCTGTTGATTAGTAATTGTGGTGTTAATAACTAGGCTATAAATAAATGCATATCAAAAAAAAAAAATTTTTTTAAAATTATTTTTCATTGCCTAATTTGCAGTTATTTGCATCTGAAAAATGCAAAATTGACAAATGTAAGCAACAAAAAGGAAACATAGCATAAACAAAAGAATTAAAAGCTTGATACATTGCACAACTTGGGATGTACAAATATACTTTCAAAAATTAAAAATGATCCTTGTACAATTTTTTAAAACTATCCCAACAACTGGTTGAAGTACCCAGTGTCCATAAAAATTCAACATTATAAATGTACATATGGATATACAACAAAATATATAATGGCTTGGGCATTTATCAGGGACTAAGCTTTTCTGAAAGCTATTTAAGAGACATTACTTAAAAAGGTCCAACTTGTATACAGTGGGACAGAGAATCCTGTCCATTCACCTTTAGTGCAAGGGGGCACATTGTGGTGTTTCACCAGTAATACCATACGGCATGGAATGTGGAAGATTAACAAGGTTAGAGAAGTAAAAAAGATGGTATAATTTCTTTTATATAGTCTGAATACAAGGTTTCATAATATTTTAAAGTGAGATTTTTCCTGTCAAGCAAGAATCATATTTTATGGGACCTCTGTAATTTGTGATAATTGCAAAGTTTACAAGTTAAATGGAGGTTGCATGTGGGGAATACTGCATCTGAGGAGTTGATTCCATTTCCTCAGAACTTTTTGTATGAATTGTTACTTTTAATTGTAATATCACATTTATGAGGATACATCCTGTACTGATCTAAAACTTGTTATTGATTTAATTTATTTATATGGGTGGTGGTATCTCTGAATAATTAAATTCTACGGGTGGTTGTATTAGAAAAAAAAAAAGAAATTGTGGGTGGTGGGGGTTTCAAAAAAGTGCCTTCAAACCCACCCATACAGTTTTTTCTGGAACAGCCCCAAGAATTTACCATAAACTGTTGTTAATGCCAAACTTCTTAAAGACAAAAGGTGGACTATAAAAAAATGTACATATAAACAATAGCTTATTCAATGCTATTGTCCATTTGTAGTGTTCTGATGGATATAGCAGGTATTACTGTATTACTTACTTGGGCTTTGGCTTATTTATTATTACTGGTTTTTCTGTTGTGGCCATTTTTTCTGCTGATGGTAATTCTTTTTTCTCTGTACTTGACACGCCCACTTTTATCTAAATATATTTAAAGAATCACTAGTATAGTCTTTTTTCAACTTTTAGTATCTTGCTTTACCTCTTACCTTTCAGTACTGGGTATTTCAAAGTTTTCTACAAATAAAATTTGCGTGGTCGATTATTCTGACCTATGATTCAATTTCCACACCCTTGTCACGATCATTTTGAGTCAAATTATTTCAAACTGTAGGGCACAAGTGGAAATGTTTCATTTGATAAATCAGTTTCAGAACTTTTGGTACATGTTTTTGATACCTGAGCCTTGATTTGCATTAAAAATCATCAGACTGGTCATGCTGGGATGTGTAAAAAGTAAACAAAAATAATGTAAATAATTTATACTACCTGAGATGATGTATCTGTTGATTCTTGAGTGGATACTACAGAAAATAAAGAGAAACATTTTAAAAATAAAATAAATGTATCTTACATAAAATACTTAATCCTAATACTGTAAATGAACACTGTCAAATTTTAGCGCAAATGACATGTTGGCACTAAATCGTGCAATCATAAATTAGTGCACTCACGGTTGGTATACATCAATTGTAGAAACGAACTATAAGTTTAAATTGATCTTATTATCACTGGCAGGTAGAATTTAATTTCCAAAACGGACTGTAATAACGTATCATAATTACTAGATTGTTTCCGAGTTTTTTTTTTTAAAAAAATGTTTTCCTTGTTGATGAAAGTGTTCAAAATGTAAACATTTATACCGAAAGTTGGCCTATTTAATGTATACTAATACTAGTGTAGAATTAAAATTTAAAAAAAAAAACAAACAAAACAAAACAAAATTTTTTTTGTAATATTCATGCTTATTTATAAAATTGTTAAAGTTTATTTATTAAGAATTATGAACTGATACATGTATACCGGTATACATTGCTGTTTTGTTACTACTGTCATTGGCAAATGAAATACACACACACAGTAATTTATTTAAATGTAACATTAATATTATTCAAAATTATAGTGAATTGTCATTCATAATTTATTCAATAAAAGGCAAATTGGAATAAAATAAGAGGAACTCTAGTTTACACTTACAATCTATTTCTGCCTCACATTTACGAATCCATGTCTTAAAATTTTCATCCTGATCTGTAAATAACAGTAAAAACTTACATGGTTATAATACTATAAGTAAAATAACAGAAATGAATCATTTTCCTATAATAAAAGGTTAACAAATTTCAAATCACATTTCTTTTTTCCTTAAATGAACTTTGAAACTTTGAAAAGTTATATACATCACAAAATTATGCAACATACATGTATATGTGAGATTTATGTAATGTTTAAATAAACTTCAAATACATTGCTTTCAGGCATTTTTCTACAGAGCAATTTTGATAGAAACATCAACAAAACCTAAGATATTAGGAATTAATATAGCTGTATCAATGTTAATATAAAATAGAGTTCATTCCTTTATATAATCTCCCCCCACCCCCCCCCCCCAAAAAAAAATCATTATTTGCAAAATACTTCTAATCAAAGGCATCAATCCACCATGTTATTTTTACCTCCTTCTTTGGTAAATTGGAAGTTGAGGAGTCCTAGTGGTCTAATACCCACCAGACAGTGCATATTGCCATGCATATCACACCACACTATGGCAGATCTTAATGTGAGAAAGTATGTCAGTTTGCTTGCTGAAGGTAAGTGGTTTTCTCTGGGTCCTTGATATGAGTGAAAATTCTGGAACAGAATTTTTTAACACCAAACTACACTCTTTGCAAACTGATCCAAATTTATTATTTTCAGAATCTTTTTCCATTAGTTGCAAACATAAGGATCAAATTGGGAATTACGAGCAGAGGAGCGGTTTTTAATAAAGTCCTTTTCTAACAAATACCTAGATTTATTTAATACTTACTGTCTATAGCTTGTCCAGAACAAAATGCATCTTTGGCAGATTTATAATCTTCTAAATTGAACAAAGAAACTCTGTTAAAAATAATAATAATCAAATATGAAATTTCTAGTAAATAATTCAAACACTGTACTACTTCAACAATACTAGTGTATTAGATATACACAGAAGTGATCCAATAGACTTGAATATTTCAATGTCGATTTGTAAGACATAACACGGTTAAAATTGAATATCTAATTAATATTCAAAATGTTTAGTTTAGGTATGTTGAACAACATAGAGCAACGTCTTATAAAACTTTCTAAAATATTAATGACAAAAAAAAATGGGAATATTGGAGTTGCAATTGAGTGTACACTCAGTGCAGTGAATTGTTAAACGGGCTAGAAAGCAAATGTTTTAATTAAGTTGTTTAAACTTTTATACATTTGGAAATTTAAACCTTAGTTACCATATAAACTTACAGCAATGAGAATTGGAAAGCCTTTTTTAGTTAATGTTATATATATATATATCAGGGGTCCAGAAACGGTCATATTTGCCGGACATGTCCGACAAAAAATATTTTTGTCCGATGTGAAATATAGCTTGTCGGACATTTTTAGTTTAAAATAGAATTCAGTTAATCGGACACGTAAATAAATATGTTTATCGGTCATTATTTTACTCGAGTATTCTTTGCTATCACCTGTCAGTCATTTTCAATAAATAATACAGATCTAATAATTAGGCTTTTGTTTATTAATCAGTTAAAATCCATGGTCTCAATCTGTTCCTTTTGTTTCATCGTCCGAATCATCATTACTTTAGTTGATAAGTTGTTTATTAAGTAATCACATCGCTTAACAGACGGAAGCCATAAACAGCTGATAACGAGTCCTTGAAGGTCATGGTCATCGGACTATTTCAAAGAGGTTCCACGCAGGATGTTAAATAATAATACAACGTGCATAGTACGGTCTGGGCAAACTGATTAGGTATAAATAAATAATTTTAAAAAAGTCTAAATAAAATCAGAGGTCTCAAAATGAGGTTCAGTAAAGTTCGTGTAACTTCGGGAAAACGAAAATGCGCGATTGTCAATAAACAAAGATGGCCGTCAAGCCATGTGTCGTCAACACCGACAGTTCAAAATCAACACTTTAATATGTGGACATATAAGTCTGACCATATATATTTATTTAAATAACTTCGTAGCAGTTTAACCCTTTTAAAAAAAACTTCTATATTGATATTAAAAACCTTTTTTTTTTTTTTTTTTTTTTTTTTTTGCTTTTCACTGCATCGGTTGTACAGTTGCTGTGAAAAAAAAATGAAAAATGTCCGACACCTCAGTCAAAGTTTTCCTGAGCCCTGATATATATATACATGTATATATAACATTCCTACTGTGACATCATTTTAAGATTGCATGCAAAGTTGAACTGAATAGTGTTTTTTTTTATGCCCAGTCAAGAATTTTTCATTTATATCAAACTGGTCAGTTTTGGAGGGATGGAAAAAACCAAAAACCTTTGGCAAGCAAACTGACAAACTTTCTCACACTAGGATCTGCCCAGGTGGGATTTGAACCCAGGCAGTTAGAGGCACTGTGATCTATTAGCATGTTCTTTAGAGCATTTGGCCACCAAGGCCCTGCCCATGTTGTTAGGAAATGTAAAGACTAAGTAAAGTGGAAGGTGGAGCACTTAAGAAATAAACAGCTATAATGATCTACAAATAACAAGAAATAACTTGGTGGACAGAAAATCATGAAAATTCCATGCTAAGAAATGTTCATATCCACAAAAGTAACTGTTATGCAGTGTTTTCCCTTAGAGCTGGCAGCAGGCTGATTTGGCCGTCTAAAACATCAAATTTACCAGTTAAAATTCATAAAATTAAAATGAAAAAGCCATTTTTCACTGAAATACTGTCCTGGACCTGCAAGGGGGGCCAAGCACTGCCCTTGACCCCTGCCTGTTGGATTTGTTTATCTGCCTCCTGCTATATAACTTAGGGAAAACACTGATTTATGAAATTAAAGAGATTTATATAAAATTGTAGTACATGTATATACATACCCTTTTCTATAGAATGCCTTTGCATTTTTTGGATTCAATTCTATTGCTTTGTTGCAATCCTGCAGTGCATCTAAAACAAATTACAACAACAATTTGATTTAACTATGGTTAAAATTAAAAGTTCAAAGATTTAAACATCAGAATTAGCATTTTTTATTTTAATTAATGTAATATTTTAAAACAGAAAGTTATGACACCATACTGTATAAATCCCTGATCAGTTGCCAACATCTTTTATGGAATAAGTTAAAAGACAGATGATGTTCTCTGTATCTATAGTGCATTTGATGACAGCAACTGGCACAGCACAATTAACATATATTTACATTTTGTTCGTTTCTGCACTGAAATTTACAATACTATTCTACAAATATGCATAGTATGCTTATTTAGCTAAAACTCAACTAATGGTCTGACTTCAGAAACTATGGCGATATTTTAAATACTCAGAAGTTTCTGCAGCCAAACACACATTTTTCCTTAGTTTTTGATGTTACTAAATCGACCATCTTAATTTATTTTCTATATGACAAAAGGTACAGATAAAAGGACATTGCTGAATCATTTTGTTTCTGAGCAAGCCTGCCCAACAAAGTACAAAATCTACACATAAAAGGACATTGCTGAATCAGTTTGTTTCCAAGCAAGCCTGTCCAACAAAGAACAAAATCTTTAATATTTAAATAAAATCAGTACAATTTTGGCTGAAATTTGCATGTGGTAATCAAGTCTGAAATGACATAAGACATGTGACATGTTAGAGGTCATGTGACATGTTTCAAATGACACTTGATTTACAAATACATTCTATCTTACCTTTATAATGTTCTAACTTTAGGTAAGTGTGGGCTCTACTGGAGTAGAAATCATCATTTGTATCATCTGCAGAAATAGCTTCAGAATATAACTAAAAATATGTAAAAGAATTAAATAAAATCAACATTTGGCACATGTGTCTTTGTTATAACTGGTTTGTACAGATTTTTAGCAACAAATGCAATTAAATCAAAAACTTCCTCTGTGTGTGTGTGTGTGTGTGTGTGTGTGTGTGTGTGTGTGTGTGAGAGAGAGAGAGAGAGAGAGAGAGAGAGAGAGAGAGAGAGAGAGAGAGAGAGAGAGAGAGAGAGAGAGGGGTACATATAGGAGATGTACATATGAGAGAGAGAGGTACATATTAGAGAGATGTACATATGAGAGAGAGAGAGAGAGAGAGAGAGAGAGAGAGAGAGAGAGAGAGAGAGAGAGAGAGAGAGGGTACATATTGGAAAGATGTACATATGAGAGAGAGAGAGAGAGAGAGAGAGAGAGAGAGAGAGAGAGAGAGGGGGGGGGGGTACATGTACATATTGGAGAGATGTACATATGAGAGAGGTAAGAGAGAGAGAGAGAAATTTCAGTAACACATAGTCTTTTGCCCATGTGTTATTAAAACTGAAATCCTGCTGTGAATTTCCAATTAGGTAACAGATGTAATGCCAAATACAGTTCTAACCTCTAAGGCTTTCAGATAATTTTCTCTTACAAATTCTTCATTGGCTTTGCTGAAAAATTGAAAAATAAACATAAAATGATTTTTTAAAACAATTTAACAAGAAATAACAGATGTTACAATATTGCAAAAGCAAATTTGGTCCATCAAAGTAACTTTAATCAAGCCTTTAACACTTAAAAAAAAAAAATCCAGTTTTTTGGATTGCATGTAGCTAAAAAAAAAAAAGTTGAAAATGTATTGTAAATGTTATGATCACTTTAAGACCCTCAAATGTCAAATGGCCTGTGCTGACAGGTTTTACCATTTTTAATTTGTGAAAAATGAAAAAAATTAACTTCAAAATATATTACTTATCAATTGTATACCCTATTTGCATTGCATACAGCACAAATATTACAAATATTAATCAAGCATGGGCCAATTAGACACTAATTCAGTAATTACACATGAATCCAGTAATTCTTAGGACCGCATGATTTTACGGTGATTTCAACTGAATTAACACTAGTACTACTAGTACTAGGTACACACTAATTTTTTCCCAAAAGTAGCAAAAGCGCACAACCAAAAATCAAAGCTGAAAACATCCAAATTTCTCATAATTCTTTTATATGTGTTGTTTTGGTTTATGTTTGGTTTCTATATCAGATTTTGATCCTTCAACAGAACTTGAATGAACTGTGTAATTTTATCCTATCACTTCATTTACTTTTCATAGCATTATAATATTTAAAAGATATGTCTTTGAATATTTAAAATGTTTAATGAATAAAAATTTTTGACTATTTTTTAAATAACAATTTTATTTGACAAGTGTGAAAGGAAATTCATGGGATGAATTCAAGTCAATTCGCCCCACGGTAAATTTGCCCTCACTTTTAACAAATTCGCCCCATGTCAAAATCGCCCCCACTTTGGGCAAATTCGCCCCCACTTTCAACAAAGTCGCCCCCGTCAAATTAGCCCCCATTTTTTTCTAAACTTCATTTTGTAGTAATGAATTATGAGTTGATTTATGACGACGTGCTAAAGTAAATTCCCCTGGTACCTGTGCTCTCCATCAGCAACAAAGGTAGTAGGTCTAAATGTGGTAACTCAGTTGGCAGAGTAATCACACCCTAAGTGGGAGGTCGTGAGTTCGAACCCAGACAAGGTATGGTCTAAGACTGGGAAGCACTCAGCATTATGATAGCTGGTGATGTCTCATAATAAGTGAAATATTTCTGACTTTGGAGTTAAACACCATTACTCAACTCAACTCTAAATACTGGAGGCTACTAGACGGTAGTGAACGGTTGCAATATTTCACAAGCTATCGTCTAGTACCGTCTAATAGTTCCATATATTTGTCCAAGTTAAAACTGTGGACAGTTGGTGGTTAGAGGTAAATAGCAATAATTGTACAAAGGACTTTTGATAATCACCATTTCAATATAAATTATTACAGTAATCACAACACCCCTGGGCTGTCTTATGTGTACATTCAGTCAATGCATTATGAATACTCGACATAAATTGCAACACACACAATGCATATTTACAAATAATATGTTAACAGTGTTAATTTGGCATATTCGAGGTAAAATAAAATTAATAATAAAAAAAAAGTTTTAAAAAAGGTAAATTCTCATTAAAATTGGGGGCAAATTTGATGGGGGCAAATTTTCAAGAAGTGGGGCGAATTTGAAGGAGGCGATTTTGACATGGGACAAATTTGCAAGAAGTGGGGGCAAATTTACCTGATACCCATGGGATACATTAAGATCCTTTACAGGATTAAATATGGTAAAACACAGAAACACAAAATTCAGAAGTATATCACTAAAATAATCATGTGGGCAAGGGTAGAAAATTCCTGGGCTAGTCCATTCAACTGTAGGAATGATCAATGTTGTTACATATTACCCATTAAGTGAAATGAGAACCATCGGTTCATGTACAGTAAACATGATTATTACAGTGATATATGTCTGGATTGAGTGTGACTGTGTTTCAACATATTCTATCCTGTTGGGATTTTAAAATGCTCTGCATTTTATATTTCAGCATGTATTTTGATTTTCATTAATTATGACAAAATGCACATGTCATACCGTACACGACATGATACATTTTTGTAGATATTATGATCTATTAGTACAGCTTATTATACTGGAACCTCCTATTTTTGCGTCATGCCTAACTTTGCGGCAATCCGTTATCTCCCTTATATGCGCGTTTGGGGTTATGATGTCATGGAAGTCACATGGTATCTACTAAAGCCATCAAAGAAGTTTTGACAGGAGGCGGGCTATTTAATTTGATGACGTGAAATGGTTAAGAAATGTTGTTTAGAAATTAAGGCTTGGACGTTTAGCAAATTTGTTAAACGTTTAAACGGACAGCCTTAACCGAAACGGATACGTTTAACCGCTAAAATTTTGACAAAGCTAAATAACAAGTAAATAACAGACGTATATTGGAATCTTTTACTGAATTTCTATTATTAAAAGTAAATGATCAGATAAATACCTTTCTCTGTGCTATATTTCAATCAATAAAAGCTCCATTTTCTCTCAGTTTAATAAAATAATCCAATATACGACGAAAACTCACAGGTAAACCATGAAGAGTGGTTGTTAAAAGTGCATGTTTACAAGACACAGGTGACATCCCATAATGCACAAATTAGGGGTCATATCAAAACTACTGAATGTATTGGTAGTTTCCTCCTTTTGTCTTGGAGCACCATGAATTAATAAATGATCTGAACGATTTTTATTTTATTTTACCAACTTTAATATGAAATTTATTAAACAACAACAAACAGTTAAAACACACAAAACTGTTAAATCAGTAAAAAGTGAACTGTTAAGTCAGTAAAAATTGACTAATTAAATTCATTCATCATGTTCATCCAGGCAAATAAAGTTAATTAAAATTAACAACTGAAACATCAGTTTGATAGTTATTCAAGAGTCACTTTCGGTAAGTATGGTAAGTGGCAAGTGAGGAAGTGGGGGGTTAATTGCACCACTGTTCAGTGAATGCTCATATTCCTGGATATCTGCTACATTTTCCTGCTTAATGCAGATTTGTTCTTGGGGATTTTCACTTTTTACTGGAACTGGAACCTTCTGATCAGCCATTTTGAAGCGCTTGTTTAAAAATATAAGTTTATCAACTGAATCAGAATCAAGTGCCGACCTCAGTTTAGTGACAGTGCCCCCTGCGGTCGAGAACACGCGTTCAGAAGGAACAGAAGTAGCAGGGATTGCCAGAAGCTTTCTAGCTAGAGATGCTAAACGTGGAAAATTAGACTGATTAACTTTCCACCACTGAAATGGATTGAATTTAGTCGGGATTGGACGTTCAGATTTATAAAGAGCTATCTCTGAATCAACGTCATTAGCAGTTACAACTTCACAATCGGTCTGAAAATAATTTCCAAGAAGGAAATTCATATCATCTTGGTTTAATCTAGAGCGCTTACACCCACTCGCAGTATCTGAAGCTTGTGACTTAACATCTTCCTGGCTCTGAGCTGAAGTACTAGAAACTTCGGGCTGATTCTCACCAAGACGTGACTTAACACTTTCTACAACAATCTGCTGTTTTTCAACCGACAAAAAAGGCAAAGAACGATATCTAGGGTCAAGAAATGTTGCACACATCAACAGACCCCTACATGTTTCATCCAACCGATCATCAGTCAGCCCAAAACGCTCTTTCACATCATCAATAAGAAATGATTTAAATTTTCGAACTGCTGGGATATCAGAATTATCAGCTTTCATGTGGTGATAAATAATGCTAAAAATTATGGGACAAGCTCCACTCAGTGTTGGATATTCCTCAGAGCACATTACCCTAGTTGCCATATATAGAGGCTTCAAAACGGGAATTAACCCCTCTATCACTTGCCACTGATTGTCAGTCATATCTAAAATACGCGCATCGGCAGGTTTGGTGACTTTTGGATCATGCAATACTGCATAAACGGGTAGACGCTGTTGAACCAAACGTTCAAACATATCATATGTAGAGTTCCATCTCGTTGGAACATCATTGATTAAGCGATTTTCAGGTACACCCATTTGTTTCTGGCGGTCATGTAACTCTCTAGTTGCAAAAACAGATTTACGAAAGTGAGTCACAATCTTTTTAGCACAGATTCGAGTTTTGACAATCATTGGATCACATTCCAAGGCGCCATTCACGGAGAGTTGCAGTGTGTGAGCAAAACATCTAAGATGTTCCATGTTTAAATTTTCGCCACAAACAACCATATTAGACGCATTATCAGTAACAATACCAAGTATTTTATTTTCAATTCCATACTCAGTGCATATTTGTTGAATTTCTTTGGCAGTATTAACACCGGTATGACGATCCGATACCTCTCGGGTCATGAGTACGCAATTGTGATTTGTAAAGTTATGATCTAGGAAATGACCCGTCACAGTAAGGTACCCCTCCATTGCCAGACTTGACCAATGATCACAAGTTAAAGTAATTGCAGTTTGATCTTTTAATTGTGTAATCAAAGCCTGTTTTTCAATTTCATAAGTGCGTGTGAGATGTGATGATATTGTTTTCGTAGTTGGTACATTATAGCTTGGGTTAAGTTCTTTACAAAAACTTCTGAAACCTTCCCCTTCTACAATACTGAGTGGGCGGAGGTCACGTGCACACATCAAAACTATTTTCTGTGTCACTTGGATCCACTTGTCCTTCGTTAGGACTGGGGATTTATATGCTGTTATTGAAGTTTGTTGGGTTTTCTTAGCCGATTCTACATTTAAGGCTGCATGTTTTAATTTTAGATGGTTTGTCATTGTTCCAGTACTCCCTCCTGAATATGACAGAATTTTCGAACACAGCATGCATTGCACTTTTTGGCCCGCAGAACTTTCAATTACAACAAAATGTTTCCAAACACCCGACTTCTTTTTTTCACTCATTTTAACAACACGTGTTAAATTTTAAACGCTTTAAAATTTAAATTCTGTATCATTTAAAAGTTTTAGAAGGGAAGTAATTAAGGGGAAGACAAATCAATTTATTAATTAACGTTTAAACGGTTACCAAATTCTTAAACGTTTAGTGTCAAAATACCAAACGGAACCGATTACACGTTTAAACCTCCAAGCCTTATTAGAAATCACCACAAATGATTTCATGCATTATCATTATAAGGCCTGATAGACTATCACACAAAATTGAAAAAATTAAAGGAAAAAATAAAGCTACCTAAATTTTCTTTAATCATATGACCGTCTGCTTCTAAATGTTAATGAAAGTGTGAAAAACAGATGGAACTATACATTAGAAGTACAGTTATAAAAGTCTAAACTTTGGGTATTAATTAACACATGATTATTAAAACTAACGTTTTTGTTCTCCAATATATAACGATGATGCGATTTTTGTCCACATTGGACACATAGATCATTCAGATGTCCACATTGCCTTTTAAATCAACTTAAAATAGTTACATTAACATTTATTAAATTTAATTGTTTTATTTGAATTTTTAAGTTGGTTAATGTTACGGACGTTGTTGTGACGAAATTTTGGCTTACTGGATTTTGACGAGTTTGAATAAGCTTCAATGTATTTTGTTATTTTGTGGGAAATTTATAAGTTATTCATCAAATTATCAACATATCACAACTTGCAGTATATAAACATAATATATATGACATTAACATTAATTTGTACTGAACTATTATACATGTTTCACTGATTTTCAACTTTACCGCAAAAATAGGATTGTCTCCTTTTTCTACCCATATCCATGTGCCATTGATTACATGGCGAATTTACAATCGCTGGAGCATTGACAGCAGGAATTTTACTTGTCATTAAAAGAACAAGTTTCCATAGATAATGTTTTTAAAAAATTTTATTTGAAGGTAAGTTTGTTTTTGTATTATTATAAACTTTATCGTTAGTACTGCTAAAATAGGAGGGACCAGGCTAAGATTGAGATATACAGCAGATACAAAGCAATCACAGGTGCGATGGACAGGTAGTTAGATAACTAATCTTGAAATTTTCGAGGGGAAGGGGTCAAATTTCTGATTGTTAAAAAAAAAAAAAAAAAAAAAAAAAAAAAAAAAAAAAACAACGAGGTATCGGTTAGATTCTTAGCAAGTTCTAGAACTTCGAAAATTGACAAGCTTCAACATAGCACAAGTTCCAAATAATTATGCAACAGTTACCGTTGACGTTTGGTCAACATATCATTGAGTGTCAAATGACAAAGCAAATGTGTAAACGAACAATAAATACTGGACACGGTCATAAAGTTAAATTTACCTGAAGCATTCCATGTTAATGTTGTGAATTTTCCCTGTCTCTTAGACGGGTTTACCTTTTATATTTGTCGACCGCTCTCTTTACGAAAAGGGCGGTTTATTAAATGTTACGGGAACCGAATAAGTCGGTGACAGGAAATACATCGCCACCTACTTCCGCAATATTATGCTTAATATTTACCCTCATGACAGTGAGTAGGCGATATATCGGTACAAATTGTTATGTTTCTTTGCTTTTTCTTGCTTCAGAATCAGATCATTTATATATTTGTTGCTATTTTGATTTTCCCAGGTTATATCTAACGGCTAGTCTTACATCGATTTTTATAACTTTCCAGTTGTTTTTCTTTTATTTTTCCTTGAAAGATTTCCGTCTTTCCATTGCCTGGTTGATTGAGGTTGTGAATGAGTATAAGAATGTTTCATATAAAATTGTGGCCTGCATATTTTTCTGTATGACCATAATTCATACTCTAGCATGCTGAATTTTTTTTAAGGTTAAAAAAACGGTAAATTTATATCGCAGAGATAACTGGCTAATATTGGAGCTGTCTAAAACTAACGGACTTACAAGTCAGTGTGTCAGGCCGGTCCCTAGAATTACTGGATTGGCTTGTAATTACCAAATCAGTACCATATCTGCGTTTGTTTTAAGTGATATGGATAATACAGTATTTTTGCTTCTGTAGCAGAACTGAGCTAGTCGTGGTGTTTGTGTATATAGTAGGTATAAAAGAGTGATTTACTGCCAGACTATTTGGTCCGGATCTTTTAGCCTCATGGTAGAGCACTTGCTTATCACCCAGCAGGGCTGGGTTCTATCCTCAGCTGGGGCACTCGATGAGGATGTGTTTTTTCAGGTGTTCCTCCTTCCTGTTTCACTTCAAATGATAAAAAGTGTATAAAATTCATAAAAAATATAATTGAAAAATGTTTCATTTTTCATGGTTTTTACTGCCTGTTCGATAATTTAGACATCCTATCTTGACATATTATCACATGTACAAGAAGATCAGCATTAAATAACATTAATAAAAAATGTATGATTTGTCATCAATGCATTATTTAAATTATTAATTCCAAATAATATGAAATACATGTATACAAAAATCTAGCTCTCATTATCATTAAATCCGATTGACAAGGTGTTGTATATACCATTATATACTATAATTATACTAAGTTCTTCTGGATCTGTGTAAATTACCATAATGGGGTGAAAATTGTGAGAAAATGAAACATTTATGTTGAAAATATTTATAAATATCACTTAAATTAAGGGCCAATCCAGTGCAGCAGATTTGGTAATTACATGATGACCCAGTAATTCTAGGGACCCCTGTCAGGCCAAGGTTGCCTCACATGTTTATATATATATATATATATATATATATATATATATATATATATAATTTTTATTTTTATTTTTTTTTAAATTTGACTTAAGTTTTTTTTTGGGTTTACTGATACCTGAATTGGCTAGAAGATGGATTTGCAGAAGTGATTTGAACTTATTGTTTTGAAACATTATAACAATTAATCTATTCATTATTTTTACTCATTTTTTTATTTTCCAGACTTTCCAGTTTACCAGTTTTATGTCTAATTTATTCATGGAATAAAGAGTTAGTAGTTTTAAAGTTCAGAGTTTAAAATAAACATAGAATTTGAATTATTGTCAGAAGAACAGTATGCAGGGTTAAGAAGACTTTAATGACAGAACATTAAGAGGTAATATCAATAATGTAAAAAGTGATTTCTGCTTACAATCATATACATGCAATATTTTTGAATGATGAAAATAAAAAAATAATGAATAGAAATGTCTGAAATTCATGGTTAATTTGAAAAATTGCATTTGGGCATTTTGGGATATGAGAGAAATGAGGCTGAAATTTTACCTGGCCTAAGTTTTAAAATTTCAGCATTTTCTTTCAGAAGAAAGAAGATTTTTTACAAAGTATAACAGCCAGACTTAAAAGGTGGCATGGTGTCCTATATTTAAACACTGCATTTGAATTTAAAGGTTTGTGTACTGGTCAAAAAATTTGATTGGCCCATCATTCCAGTCCACAGATATTTTTATGTTATAGACTCTAGAAAGTTCATAAATTTTTTTTTGACCAGGCAGTGATTTTGTTTGCCTAAAATTACTATCGAATAAAGGTAGTTTCCCCTTGAGAAATTGGACTAAAATTTCCCAATTTGACAACTAAAATTCCCCAAAAGGCAACAGTGACACACAATCAAATAGTTTAAGTTAAATCCAGTTGTCCGAAACTGTTCTGACAGACAAAAAATGTTAGATATTGTCACAATTTAAAATCTTTGCAATGAATTTCAAAACTCTGAGCATAATATGTGACATAAAAAGGTCCAAATTTTCCCAATCTGAAAGGTGGAAGGTAGTTTTTGAAAACCATAGCAAAATCACTGCCAGGGCAAAGTTCTAAATACACTCTTCTCAGTGATGGTGGGTCCACTAGACACATCCTAAAAAGTCCTTAGTGAGAGTGTTGAAAGTTCAAAATTTAAAATTTTTCATGTCTGTTAAGATGGTACTTGTTAATTTATCATTGGAAAATCGGAGAAACTTAAGTAGTATGAGCATCATAATTTTGTGATAAAAATGGGTTAGATACTGGTAGTAAGAGTTTAATCAATACAGTTGGTTGGTGGCTACTACTACATGTTGCAGCCAAGTGCTAAGTATGACTGTGTCTATACCAAAGTTTTATATGACTTAAGTTTAATAAAGGTCCAAAATCAAAGATTTCACACACACACACACACACACACACACAAACACACACACACACACACACACACACACACACATGCATGCACATACAAACACACACACACACATACACACACATACACGAATGCATGCATGCACATACAAACACACACACACACACATGAACATGTACACACACAAACACACACATGAACACATTGCACACACATGAACATGTACATACACATGCATGAACACACACCCACAGCACATTTATTCTGAGTGACATTCAGTATTGAGACATCACTATTGATTAATTTTTTATCAAACATATGTTCAGCTGTCCTGGTTGATTTTATCTATTGAATATATCTCTACATTACATAAGTCTACAATGTATTATACACATTATGCTTGTGCACACAAGATTGTATCATGATTCATTACAAAATATTAATTTTATTGTTTTACATCTCCACTGATAAAATATGCTGTATGTAAATCTTGTGTGCAATCTTTAATTTTCAATTAAGATATTTAACAGTCTGTTACTTTTTTCTACAATATTTGATTTAGATTATCGAGTTCTTTTGTCTTGTCTGCAATCGCTGTTTTTGGACTCAAATATTTAACAGTTGAGTCTGTATATCGAGCCTGCAACTTTAATTTGGGTTCTGATATTTAACTATATCTTGTAAATTTTTTTCTGCAATTTGTGAATTTAGATCACTGGTATTTAGTCCTCAAACATTCATTCGTTTGGAATTGTTGATTTGAACTTGGATTTTTTTAACACAGTATATATATTTTATAAAGGATTGTTAATCATGCCATAGAAATTACAGAATTATGTTGGTTACATGACCAACTAAAGGAAAACCTTCTGGTATAAACCATTAAATGGGCAATGTTAACAATGTGTACTTAAAATTAAGCAAAATTTTAGTATTAAATAAAGGAATTACTTACAGGAAATTTCCTTTAAATTTCTCGGTGAATGGCAAGAGGAAATAATTTTCATTTAGGTTTGTTATTTTTATTCAACAAACTTTAAAGATTGTTTTAACTATGTTGATAAAAATGTGCTATGTGTGTGTGTGTGTTTGTGTGTGTGTGTGTGTATGTGTGTGTGTGTGTGTGTGTGTGTTATGTTTTTTCTTGTGTGTGTGTGTGTGTGTGTGTGTGTGTGTGTGTGTGTGTGTGTGTGTGTGTCTGTGTAAGATCGAGTGTGTGTGTGTGTCTGTGTGTCTGTGTAAGATCGAGTGTGTGTGTGTGTGTGTGTGTGTGTGTGTGTGTGTGTGTGTGTGTGTGTGTGTGTTGTGTGTGTGTGATGTTTTTCCTATTTGTTTACAATATTTTATATTATTTGTTCAATTTGAGCATACAATGTATCAGGTAACTATAACAAGAGGTAAGATTAAAGTATCAAATTAAGCATGTAAGAATGTCGTCATGTCTATTTATAGCTTGTTGTGTATCAGTAGCTTTTTGTTTATTATTTGGACAAAATGTTTGTAATAATTTTTTTTTCGAATTTTTTTTATATATTTGTTACAAAAATAATAGTTTCATTTTTTAACAAATTTTAAACTGTACATTTTTTCACAATATAAAGGAAGCATTTTATATCTAATTTGTAATTTTAAATGTAAAATGCATGGCATGCTATTTGCCATTGCATATGCTACAAGAAAAAAAAGACTTTGATAATGCATTTAAAAATTGTACTCGGATTTGCATATAATTTTGTATTTGGAAAATATTGACATAAAAAAAAGGTTGTAGGACAGCAGTTACAGAAGTTGTTGCCTAACAAGTTCAGTGTGTATTCACTTTTCAGTAGTTATACTGCAATTGCTTAGGTTGTTGCCCAACTAGTTCAGTGTGTATTCACTTTTCAGTAGTTATACTGCAATAGCTGAGGTTGTATCCCAACTAGTTCAGTGTGTATTCACTTTTCAGTAGTTATACTGCAATTGCTTAGGTTGTTGCCCAACTAGTTCAGTGTGTATTCACTTTTCAGTAGCTATACTGCAATAGCTGAGGTTATTGCCCAACTAGTTCAGTGTGTATTCACTTTTAAGTAGTTATACTGCAATTGCTGAGGTTGTTGCCCAACTAGTTCAGTGTGTATTCACTTTTCAGTAGTTATACTGCAATTGCTTAGGTTGTTGCCCAACTAGTTCAGTGTGTATTCACTTTTCAGTAGTTATACTGCAATAGCTGAGGTTGTATCCCAACTAGTTCAGTGTGTATTCACTTTTCAGTAGTTATACTGCAATTGCTTAGGTTGTTGCCCAACTAGTTCAGTGTGTATTCACTTTTCAGTAGCTATACTGCAATAGCTGAGGTTATTGCCCAACTAGTTCAGTGTGTATTCACTTTTCAGTAGTTATACTGCAATTGCAGAGGATGTTGCCCAACTAGTTCAGTGTGCATTAGCTTTTCAGTAGTTATACTTCAATTGCTGAGGTTGTTGCCCAACTAGTTCAGTGTGTATTCGCTTTTCTGTAGTTATATTGCAATTGCTAAGGTTGTTGCCCAACTAGTTCAGTGTGTATTCACTTTTCAGTAGTTATACTGCAATTGCTTAGGTTGTTGCCCAACTAGTTTAGTGTGCATTAGCTTTTCAGTAGTTATACTGCAATTGCTGAGGTTGTATCCCAACTAGTTCAGTGTGTATTCACTTTTCAGTAGTTATACTGCAATTGCAGAGGATGTTGCCCAACTAGTTCAGTGTGCATTTGCTTTTCAGTAGTTATACTTCAATTGCTGAGGTTGTTGCCCAACTAGTTCAGTGTGTATTTGCTTTTCTGTAGTTATACTGCAATTGCTGAGGTTGTTGCCCAACTAGTTTAGTGTGTATTCACTTTTCAGTAGTTATACTGCAATTGCAGAGGTTGTTGCCCAACTAGTTTAGTGTGTATTCACTTTTCAGTAGTTATACTGCAATTGCAGAGGTTGTTGCCAAACTAGTTCAGTGTGTATTCACTTTTCAGTAATTATACTGCAATTGCTGAGGTTGTTGCCCAACCAGTTTAGTGTGTATTCACTTTTCAGTAGTTATCCTGCATTTGCTTAGGTTGTTGCCCTACTAGTTTAGTGTATATTTACTTTTCAGTAGTTATACTGCAATTGCTTAGCTTGTTGCCCAACTAGTTTAGTGTGCACTCTTCAGTAGTTATACTTCAATTGCTGAGGTTGTTGCCCAACTAGTTCAGTGTGTATTCACTTTTCAGTAGTTAAACAGCAATTACAAAGGTTGCTGCTAACTTGTCTGCTCAGTTGAGGAATAATGTGAAATAAAATGACTTGCCTTAGGTCAAATCTAATTTATACACACAATCTATGATTTTAAAGCCTGAAGTTTGTTCAAATGGTTTTTAAATGAAAACTCTTGTTATATTTTCAATTGGTTTTTCTAAAACCTGTTTTTTTTTAAATATATTGTACATTGACAGTATACCAATATTAAGAAAATGTATTCCTTCTTATAATTATCAAAACAAACCAGCATCTTTTTTATAGATATCCGATTGATTATCTCTTGTAAATTGTAACTAGATTGAATATGATATTAAACCAATGATGTCATTATGAATGGCTGTATATTGAATGCTAGAACATTTTCCTGTTGTGTGTGTTAAAAGTTATGTTTTATTTTGATTTTTTTTCCCTTCATTTTGTCTCAATTTATATGTTTCCTGTTGTACAAAAATTCCATGTTGTTTGTTAGACTTGTAATCTCTCTCTCTCTCTCTCTCTCTCTCTCTCTCTCTCTCTCTCTCTCTCTCTCTCTCTCTCTCTCTCTCTCTCTCTCCACACACACACACACACACACACACACACACACACACATTTTGCACATACACACGTTTTCTATTATAGGGTTATTCCCCTTTATACATTTCTTGCAATGCTGAAGCATATTTGCTATAGTATGTAAACTAAAATAATTTAAATAATCACAAAATGGATGAGTTTAACCTAATTTTGAAATGACTAGTTATTTACTATCTTATTTTTTTGAGTGTTTGTAAATATTGATGATTGGTACTTTCAATGTAATATTTAATTTATTGCATTTTATTCGAGAAAACCTCACAAGAACGGTAATACTTTTGCATATTACTGTAAGTTTTCACTGGTATTGAATTTCAAAATGTCCATCCATTTCATTAAAACTCACTTTATGATTTTGTAAAAAAGTATTATATTTTTTACAAGACTAATCTGAAATATTTTAAGATTTGTGAAGTTTCTTATTGTTTTTAATAAGAAGATACTTAATCACTGTTTCTTGAAACAGCCAATTACATTAGAATAGATTATGATGCGTTACATGATCACTGCTTTATCTAAACATGTTTTGTAGCTGAGATAGCTAGATTAAGTCAAATCATTTGTCTTTTTGTATAAAAATTGTGTTATTTTGGAAAGATGCAATATAATTGTTTTCTATACTCAAAAACAAGGCTGTTTTGCTTCAACATCTTGTGGCATCACATGATATGCTTGTGATTGAACCCACCTTGAATTGATAGTTGGAGATTGTGGGGTTTGAACCACGACTGGGTCATATGAGACGTAAGGTTTTAAAATTTGAGATATTGCTTCCTCCTGTGGTGCTTAGCATTAGGAAGATAGATTATTGAATGGGTCAGCTTGTGCTAGGATAATGGACAGGGGAAGTGGGATGTTTGTTTGCTGTACATACTGACTCACTGAACTAGCACCTTACCAAAAACTCGATCTGAATGTGTGCTAGTACGCAGCACACTTGCACATAACACACATACATAAACTTGTTTAAAGATATAATCCAAAGAGATAAATAACTTTGCTTTTGTTGCAAATAGCTGGAAATATGCTGATACGATGTTAAACAGCATTACAGCTACTACAATAATTATTTAAACCCTATGCAATCTTCAGAAATGTTTTTAAAATGAGGTTTGAATTTTGGCTTTGGTCAGAATTATGCAAATTATCATGAAAATTATATTCTTATGATAAACCTAGATTTGCATTATTATTTTAATTTGTACACACACACACGTACATGTATATATATTTTTTTAAAAAATATTCAAAATATTCAAAGTAAAAATTTTTTTTTTGAATAATCATGTTTACAGTTTAAATTCTAATGTTTGTATAATCTATCAATCTTGCTTTGATTTTTTATTTTCAGAACGAATTAATATTGAATTTCAAAAGAATGGAAGTGTTATAAATGGAATAATGTTATCTAATGTGATAAACAATGGATGGTGATTCGTTCAAAGAGACTGATTTGTTACTTGTAGATAGTAACTACATGGATACAACACCCTCATATCGTCCAATCAGTAATCCTCGACAAGATGGAAAACTTTTAGACCGTGCTGCAAGTGCATGTAGTACGGACGACGAACTGCTGGATATTAGATCTGAGCCTAACTTTGAAGACAGTTTAAACCGACTGGATGTCAACTCTCACGAAAATGATTTCAAGTTTCAGGGAAGTAAGTATGACATATTTTAATCTTTGGATTTTCATTAAATTTTGTAGTTTTCACTTATCCAGGAAAAATTGGCAAAATCCAGACAACTGTGATTAATACAGTACATTATAATCTCTGTACCTTCACTTCAAACCACAAACCACAAATTTATCACCCCACAAATTTTTTTTTTCTCATATCACCAAAATTGTACACCACGAAAATAAAAGATTTCACAGTACTTTTCAATTTTTTTTTTTTTATCATTTACTGATAATACATTGCAAGACACTTCTTTATAAACTTTGACAGAACAGATATTGAGGTTTATTGTACTTTATTTGCATGTCAGTTAGTAGTAATTTATGATAGTGTACTATCCTCCACAGAAAAACTTACCAAATTAGTTTAAACAAGTGTCAGATAGGTTCCAAGTTCCAAGAAGGTTTCAAAAAACTAGTTCAATAAGCTTTAGGTATGGACACCAGCCCTATCGACTTTTTTTCCCTCATTTAATTTAAGATTTCTATTTAAAGCTAGTAGTTAGCTAATGTTGTCAGTTATTTTTCGACAGTCTACTGGTCATTTATTCAAATCAATTACAAACTGTTTGACTTTTGTTGTTAGTAATGCTTTCAACCATCACTTGTTTGCCTATTACTTTTAAAAATATCCCTCTACACTAAAAAAAAAATGTAATGCAATATCCGGAATTATCCCACTGGAGCATTAAAATCTCTAAAATTATCCTCTTGGAAAAAAAGTTACCAAGACGGACTAAACCAACTGGAAATAGTTTGCAGGAAACTAGGTCAATTAATTATTACATTGTATTTTTTGACAATGACCTTATAACTTTTTTTTTTTTTTTTTTAAGATAGCCAGTACATGCAGATTTATTTATAGGTCTCTGCTTAAGTATACAACTGTAATTTTGAAATTAGATGGGATTGATTTATTGATTGATTTAACGAGGTTTATGTCCCAGTCGAAAAAAAATTCACTTACATTGAGATGTAACCAACTATAGGTAAAGTGGCAGAAATTTTGACCTTTGCAGTGCCTTGATGCAATGTATAGAGAGGGTTCTTAAGCATGCTATGCCTGCCTTGACATGGGGCATCAGTTTTTTAAGGTCTCCTTAGAAGGACCCCATGACTTTCATTTTTAAAATGAGGAGTTCTTGGCAAAAGAACAGTCACTAATAATTTTCAAGTCTTGGTCAGATCTGGCTGGGGTTTGAAACCCAACCTCTCTCATACAAAGCGAACACTCTACCAACTGAGCTACCATAGTGGTAATAAAATTGGATGGGAGGAGTATATATATTTCTTTGAATTATTTACGTCATAGTGTGAAAATTCACTTTTTCACATTAAACAATAGAGACTTTGACATTTTACATGTACTTACATTTGGTCTTTTTAAACAAAATAAGTGACTTTGTAGTTTATACCAAGCTGTTACCAGCTTTCCGACCAGTTTACATGTCAATTTTGTTCATTGTGGATTAATTCAAAATCAAAAAGGTTTATACATCTTAGAATATCATTATGAATATTTACACCTGTTGTAAGAAACTTGGGAAAATGCATATGGAAAAAAAAATTCCAGATTTCAGAACACGCTGTAAAATTTTCATGGGAAAATATCTTTTAAGGTGAACATGACAAACATGCAGAACAAACTCAGACATGTTACTGAGAGTTTTTGTCAATTTGTCAGCATGCAGGAAGCATGCAGGCTTAGCGTTTTTATGGATGAGCGAACATGTATCAGTATTGATGAAATAGCAGGTGATTTATTTATTTTTGTTAAAACTGTTTTTACCAGTTGGGCGGCTCTTTA
This sequence comes from Tegillarca granosa, assembly GCA_029721355.1. Taxonomy (NCBI): domain Eukaryota; kingdom Metazoa; phylum Mollusca; class Bivalvia; order Arcoida; family Arcidae; genus Tegillarca; species Tegillarca granosa. Next base: position 21,898,568 of record CM056604.1, read on the forward strand.
AGAGATAATTGCATGAGAGAATGGAATTTCTAGAAAGAAACCAAGTTGACAATAAATGAAATTATTCACACTTTTATAATTTCTGTGAAAATTATGCAATTTTTCACTGTCATTTAGCAGGGGTCGCATATAGATCTAAGTTTTCATTCAATTAGGTAATATAATAGATTTATCAATCTTTCAAAATATCTTTAGCTTTCTATAAAACACTTGAAATGGATAATGCCAGTAGTCAACAAAAACGTTACCATATTTCATTAATACAAAAAGAGGGAAAAAACGGAAGCCTTATTTATGAGTTCATTTTAAGGAATTTACAGTTTTTGCAGATTTGTTATTTTATTCTTATCTTTTTATAGCAGCTTAGAAATGAAATTATTGACCATTGGAATTAAAGCTTTATGCTCTAGTAAAAATAAAGATATTTGCCTGCATTCACAACTGCCAATTCCATAGCTGTCAATAATTTCATAAGACCATATTTCTTCTTTTTTAAGTTTTTAAAAATTCTGAATGATAAATCCGAACTTGACATTGTGTAATAAGTTATTCTCCGGTGTCACTTCTGCATGACTTTGTTAGAAAATGCAATCTCGTCATTTCCGCATGACTGTTGGTAAATACAATCTCCATGATGAAGATATTTTTGACGAGTTATAATTCGCATTCTTCGTCATTATTCATAGACTTTTATGTATCCTATCTCAGGTCATGCTCGTATTCGCTCTACAGACTACAATTTTCTGTCATTTGACGGTTTTCTGCATTTATCCTCTGGTGATAAGTCGTTGAATGATTTCACCAATCAATAAGTTATAAACAGGAGAATGAGTGTTTAAACTGGAGTAAAAGTTTAAGAGGGTGGAAGCCATCTTTTATGTAATTATATAATTTATATTGTCAACGGGTAAAAAAAAAATGCTGTCAAATGTGGAATTACATGTCTTAAGAATTTATACATGGGTTGGTTTGCTAAATATTGATTTTGGCCATGCTCAGTGGTAGGACCACCAAGTCATTTCTTTATAAGATATTTAAATAACTTTTTTCTCATAAATGGTTTGTTTAGCATTATGAAGTTGTTTTTTTTCAGTCAAAACTATAAATTTAATCATGGATAAAACTTCCATTTCTTCCCTGTGTTGGATTGCGGCTTTTATTTTTTATATGATCAGGACCCGGTTTCACAATCATTTCTTAACTGAGATTTTTCTTAACTTAAATTTAGCAATTTTGACAATCTCTTTGTGAATTACAAATCAACATTTGTGATAAAACTAAATACAGATGTTATAAACTTGATCTTTAAATTAACACATTAAATTCCTTATATATAATATCTAAACAATTGAGCTGAGTTGAGTAATGGTGTTTAACGTCCCAGTCAAGAATATTTCACTTATATCGAGACGTAGCCAGCTATAGGCGAAAGTGCAGAAATTTTGCTTGTGCATTAGGATGATGGCATTATACAGCAGGGTTCTTTATCCTGCCATGCCTGCCATGACACGGGACCTCGTTTATGTAAAGTTCACATCCACAGTGGTTTTGTTTGCCTAAAATTACTACCCAATAAAGGTAGTTTCCCCTTGAGAAAAAAGACTAAAATTTCCCAATTAGACAACTAAAATTCCCCAAAAGGCAACAGTGACACACAATTAAATAGTTTAAGTTAAATCCAGTTGTCCAAAACTCTTCTGACAGACAAAAAATGTTAGATATTGTCACAATATAAGATCTTTGCAATGAATTTCAAAATTCTGAGTGCAATATGTGACATAAAAAGGGTCTAAATTTTCCCAATCTGAAAGGTAGAAGGTAGTTTTTAAAAACCATAGCAAAATCACTGATCCAAAAGAACCATGACTTTCATTTCGTAATGCCAAGTGCTTGGCGAAAGAACAGTCACTACCCACTTTCAAGTCTTGGGTCAGACAATTTACAAAATTATCAAGATTTCAAATTTGTGAGTTTTATGTTAAGGAAGATCTTAGTTAAAGAATGATTGTGAACTTGGGACCTGCTTTGTAGTAAATCTCTTATACTTGATGGCATCTCAGTGTATAGGATTGATCCATGTTTTCATAGCTGAAGATAGTTAACTATTCATTTATATAATATAGACGATGTGCAAACTAGCAAAAAGCGATAACAAGGAATAAAAGAAAAAACAATAAATCAACCAGGGTTCAAACCCACAGCTGTGTGAGAACTTCATAGTTTTAATGAGTGTAAATTTTTAACCATGATGACATTTTTGCTTTTATTGGGGTTAAGAAGATGTTCAAAGTAATAGACTTTTTAGTCTCAAAATGGAATAAAACCAAAAATCTTAATAGAAAAACTATTTTAACTTTCCTGCCTTAATTTAATTTTTTTTAGGTTTTTGACATCTGGCATATGTATGTTTGGGGATCAATGATTCGTTGGTTTGTTGTAATTTTGCTTAACATTGCATCAGCAATTTTTCAGTTTTTTGTGATAAGGGCAAGTTCATTAATGTCCAAGGATTAATCTTAAAACAAGTTTTTGTATACATGTGTGAGATGTGCAAGTGTGTATTACAGTATCGCTTGTACTAGAGCTTCCAAAGCAACTTTTTGTTAAGCTGCTAGCTCATTGAGTCAGTATGTCACAGACAAGCAGACCACTCCCCAAGTCACATTATCCTGGCACTGAATGAACTAGACAATTCTATCTTTTCAATTTGCTAAATTTAAATTAAGAAAAATCTTACATAGGAAACAATAGCAAACTAGAGCTTGATGTAGATGAGGTAATAATATTGTACATTATTTATATATGATTTAAGCTTATTTAAATGGTTTTACTGCCCCCTTGCATAAAGAACAAGTTAAATGTTTTAAGATTATGAAATGTCGATATTTTTCCCTTATTTTTTATAATAAATATATCAGTCTTCCTAAGGTAATGTTATAAATACCTATAAATATCTTAATCAACCAGTAATTCTACACATGTATGATATAGATTTTTAACTTTTCCTCATTACATCATTTATTTAACCAGGAATATTGATTTAATGAAAATATTTGTCATTCCTGTGGATATCTTTAAATTGTTTTGTCTTGTTTGCTTAATTACACGCTCTGTAGACACACACAACATTCTGCGATTAAACACAACGTTTAGTTAATGAACCAGTTAATTCTTTTGCTCCAGTGATTACGATAACCGAAAGGAAGTCGACTGCGGAAGTGGTGTACATGTATGTGAAACCATATATTAGTAAATATATTGCCATAGTAACACCTGAACATTTCTAAAGGTTATTAAAATTGCTGCCACATAAAAAAAAGTTTCTAAATATGTTTTTATGTATTCTTTATTAGAAATAAGTTGTAGGTGACATATCGATTTTCCGAGGAACAAGCGATGTACATGTGGTTTCTTCATACTTAAAATTAAAGTCCATATTCTGTATAGATTTTTTTGAGTTCATATGCAAGTGGTCACGTTTGTTTGTATATGAGTATGTCCCGTTCTCCTCTTATATCTGCCACTGATAATCTACAGTAATTAAAGACGAAGGAAAATAGTACATGATAGTACATATATATTTTCAACTCTTTTAACAAGATGTTTTTATAGTTTCGCCTTTTATTGTTATATAGTTTTTTTCAATGTATGGTGGTTTTGCTTCCTAAGCACATGGAAGTAATTTGCCACTTCAAATTCTGATACAACTTATATGATATAAGTAAATACAGTGTAGCACCCATCAAGCCACCACAAGCATGCACTAGCTGGTTATAAGTTATAACCGAATTAGAAACACTTGCACAAAACCCACACACCCCCTGAACTTGTTTTTAGCTTACTCCCTGAGATTAATTAGAAAACAATTGTGTTGTTCCAAATAGCTGAAAAATTGTTGATGTGACATAAAAAAAACATTCAACCAACCAACCAACCAACTTTAATCAATTTTCAAAACTCTCCATCTTCATCACATTATAAAACATTCATTACCAATTTTCAAAACTCTAAATCTTCATGACATTTAGACAACATTCAACAAAACAACAATCATTGATCAATTTAAAAAAAATATCTCCATCCCCATGGAAACAAAAACTGGGTTTTTATCAAGATAATGTTTTTATAAATTTCATAAATCTTGAGTACAGTACTTTTATAGAAATTATGCTGGTTTTGTTGTCATAGTTTATAGATCTGGAAATATGCTGGATTTTATATTTGTCAGCAGACATAGGCTTATTAGATTTATATTTGTACTGGTTTCCATAGTAATTAAATATTTTATAGATTGCAAAATTCCAGAATTTATATGGTGCACAAGCAATAAATTTTATATTTGTCAACAGACATAGGCTTAAAAGATTTATGTTTGTATCGTGATTTCCATAGTAATTAAATATTTTATAGATAGCAAAATTCCAGATTTCTGTATGGTGCACAAGCTATAAATTTTGTATTTGTCAACAGACATAGGCTTAATAGATTTATATTTGTACTGGTTTCCATAGTAATTTAATGTTTTATAGATTGCAAAATTCCAGAATTTATATGGTGCACAAGCAATAAATTTTATATTTGTCTGCAGACATAGGCTTAAAAGATTTATGTTTGTATCGTGATTTCCATAGTAATTAAATATTTTATAGATAGCAAAATTCCAGATTTCTGTATGGTGCACAAGCAATAAATTTTATATTTGTCTGCAGACATAGGCTTAAAAGATTTATGTTTGTATCGTGATTTCCATAGTAATTAAATATTTTATAGATAGCAAAATTCCAGATTTCTGTATGGTGCACAAGCAATAAATTTTGTATTTGTCAACAGACATAGGCTTAATAGATTTATATTTGTACTGGTTTCCATAGTAATTTAATGTTTTATAGATTGCAAAATTCCAGAATTTATATGGTGCACAAGCAATAAATTTTATATTTGTCAGCAGACATAGGCTTAAAAGATTTATGTTTGTATCGTGATTTCCATAGTAATTAAATATTTTATAGATAGCAAAATTCCAGATTTCTGTATGGTGCACAAGCAATAAATTTTGTATTTGTCAACAGACATAGGCTTAATAGATTTATATTTGTACTGGTTTCCATAGTAATTTAATGTTTTATAGATTGCAAAATTCCAGAATTTATATGGTGCACAAGCAATAAATTTTGTATTTGTCAACAGACATAGGCTTAATAGATTGATATTTGTACTGGTTTCCATAGTAATTTAATGTTTTATAGATTGCAAAATTCCAGATTTCTGTATGGTGCACAAGCAATAAATTTTGTATTTGTCAACAGACATAGGCTTAATAGATTAATATTTGTACTGGTTTCCATAGTAATTAAATATTTTATAGATAGAAAAATTCCAGATTTCTGTATGGTGCACAAGCAATAAATTTTATATTTGTCAACAGACAGAGTCTAAATAGATTTATGTTTGTACTGGTTTCCATAGTAATTTAATGTTTTATAGATTGCAATATTCCTGATTTCCATTTGGTGCACTAGCAAAACACATATTTGTACAATGTTACAGAAAGTATGCTGGTTTTCATACTTGTCAACAGTTTTATAGACCAAAAACATATATGCAGGTTACATAGGTTTGGAAGTTTACTGGTTTCCGTAGTAATCAAACATTTTAAAGATAGGGAAATCTATTGATTTCTATAGTAATGTTATAGATTATACTTATAGATTTAAAATTTTTTGTTTCCATTGTGATAAAGTTTAAAAAATAAATTTTAATGAGGATCATATGTTGGAAAAATGTCGGTTGCCATAGCGATTAAAAAAACAATATGCTTCTTTCCATAATGACATCCAATTTAAATATCTGATAACACAGTATTTCCTTATTATGGTAGTTAAGAATGGAATTTCTTTTAAAGAATCATTTTCATTCAGATCTAAAAGTAAATTCAATAATTATCTATTAATAAAATCAAATCAATGTCAGAGATTTCAATTATCTGTAAATAAACTTAATGAGTTTAACGTCAGAATTAATGGTTTTAATTAGGCCATTATTTTGAAATAAAGTATAAAAAACTACACTAAAACAATAAAACTTCATATTACCTGCATACCTATACATGTTAGGTCCTTCTCCTGTTAGTAGTTGCGGTATGTTCGGCTATTATTGATGTCATTAATGTATAGTCACATATATAACCTTCAAGACTCCATCAGTTTTTCCTTGTTATAGTTTTAAGTGCTATGTTTTCATCATGTACGGCCTTAAATAGATCGGAGTACAAATCTTATTTGTATATCGCGCTGTTCAGTAATAGCTGTTTCTTAACCAATTCATTTGCATTTATATTGATGGATTTTGAAAAATACTTTAGATGATTTGTTCTAGCGGTGATTGTGTGCATTTATTCCAAGTTATGTTATTTCTGTTGTGTATGTGGTTTTTAGGGTCTGTGTAATTGCTGATTATGCTGGAAGAGAAATAGTGAAGGATAGAATACACATTCATGAAAGTCATCTCACAATGCTGTGATCATTAAAAAGCAATTAATTCCGGTGATTTAATTTTTTTTCCTTCTAAATTTATTCGTTAAAGAGAAAAGTGATTTCAGGAATAGACAGATTGAAGTGTGGTTTAAATTATTTTGATTTTTTTTGACAATTTGTCAAGTAAAATTGTGTCTTTCAAAAATTTACTTCGGAATTCTAAAGAACACATTTCAAAGATTCTTGCAAAATTTATGGAAAATTAAGACTAACTTCTTGATATTTGTTACGAGGAAGTTCTTTGATTGTGAATTGAATTTGTATTATAATTTGATGCTTTGAAAAATAAGATTTTTTAAGTCAGGAAGTTATTCCAGGAAGCAACAATTTGAATATTCATTTTTGGAGAAGTCAGGAACACTTCGTGTTCTGAAAAAAAGATCCAAAATTGTTATATGAAAATTATTGAAAGGGGAAACTTTAAAAAAAAAAAAATGTGTATTCTGAAAAATTGATAATAATTCTTGAAATTAAAGGTTTATAAGAAATTTATAGAATAATTAAATTTTGTGAATGAGAGCATAATTTACAGTTAAGCATGGATAAAATACCTGTTATAAAGCTTCAGGATATGTATCACTCCATTATGGAGAGATACCAGGATCTAGATGGACCTGTGACTCCAGAGGAAGGTAAATGTTAAGCTTAGATATACGTAAATTGTGTCTTAGAGTAAAAGTAATTTTTAGAGACGGTTTAATAAATCAAAATTTTGCTCTGACATGAAAGATTATTTCTCTCTCTCTCTCTCTCTCTCTCTCTCTCTCTCTCTCTCTCTCTCTCTCTCTCTCTCTCTTTCTCTCTCTCTCCCTCTCTTTTTTTAAAATTTATTTATTTATTTGTTTATTTTTTCAATACAATAATCTATTTGTATTAATAGTAATCATTTTAGCTTGAAATTTGCAGTTTTTGTTTCAATTTTCTTTTAGGAAATATTTTCTTTTGTTGTACTTGTAAATAATAATTTGGATTTCTGTGAAACTACTGGACAGATTAAAATCTAATTTGGTGAAGAAAATCCTTTATTCATGCAGATTAGAAATTGTGTCAGAATTGCTTATTTGAAATCCAAATTAGCCAACTCGATCACAATATATGACCATTACAGTACTAATTCACCATTCAAGTTTAAAATAAGGGAAGTAAATGTAAAGCCTTTGAACATCATTTGTAATGAGTTTTTCAAAAAAAAAAAAAGGATATTATTTTAGTCAGATGTTTGAAAACACCTTTCTTCTTATAATGCAGTCTAAGGCATACTTATACCATTTGTGGTGAGAAAGACTAAAAAATAAATAAGTTTTTCAAGAAAAAAATTGTTTACCAAATCTTCTTAGATGAGGTGTTATTTTAAGCAATTTAAAAAAAGAAAATTGTCCTTGAATTATCTGGTCCGACTAGAACCAAACAGATCCTTAGTTGATGATGTTTGGGTTCAAACCTAGGTCAGGTCTGTCCTAGACTTGAAAATTTGTATTGACTGTTCTTTCACCAAGTACTCAGCATTAAGAAATAAGAGTCATGGAATTCTTTGGAGGAGACCTTAAAAACTAATGCTTCATGTCACAGTAGGCGTGACACCCTAAAGAACCTTCCCTGCACATTGCCCTAGGTACACTGCAAAGGTCAAAATATCTGCCACTTCACCTGTTGCTGATTACATCTCGATATAAAATATTTTTGACTGGGGCGTAAAACCCCATTCAATCAATCAAGCAGTCTTTAGTTAATGAAGATCAAAATTTTGTGTGTCATGGTCATATGGAAATCAGAGTGACCACTATTACTATAAATAGAAAGAAAACAGAAAAATAACCAAAACAGATTTATTTATAATCTAATTTAGCAGATTTGACATATATAATGCATTTGACCTTTGAAATATGTGTTAGATACCATAATTTATTCACCACCAGTTTCCCCATATATTCTTAATAGTCAGTGGTGGCCGAGTGATCAAGCAACTAGGCTTCGAACACAATGTGTCTCCACAGTTAACCTGAAATGAGAAAAAGGGTTGTTCTTTGTAGGCTTTTACTGGTTGGTTAGGTATTAGTATAATGGACTGTCAGGGCTCTTTGATATTTATCTAGGACTATGTAGGCAATTGTACGAGCACTCTTTCAGATCTCCATTAAGGCAAACTAGTACAAAGTAGATCAGAAATACTTGCACAAAAATTAAACCCCACATGAACTTGTGTTAGCTTGGATTAATCCTTGAGATGTATAAGAAGACTAATTCTTGAGATGTATGAGAAGACTAATTCTTAAGATGTATGAGAAGACTAATTCTTGAGATATATAAGAAGACTAATCATTGAGATGTATAAAAAGGCTAATCCTTGAGATGTATAAGAAGGCTAATCCTTGAGATGTAAAAGAAGACTAATCCTTGAGATTTATAAGAAGGTTAATACTTGAGATGTAAAAGAAGACTAATCCTTGAGCTGTATAAGAAAGCTCATCTTTGAGATGAATAAGAATGCTCATGTTTGAGATGTATAAGAAGGCTAATCCTTGAGATGTATAAAAAGACTAATCATTGAGATGTATAAGAAGACTAATCCTTAAGATGTATAAGAAGGCTAATCCCTGAGTTGTATAAGAAGACTAATCCTTGAGCTGTATAAGAAGGCTAATCCTTGAGCTGTATAAGAAGGCTCATCTTTGAGATGAATAAGAATGCTCATGTTTGAGATGTATAAGAAGGCTAATCCTTGACATGTATAAGAAGGCTAATCCTTGAGATGTATAAGAAGACTAATCCTTGAGATGTATAAGAAAGCTAATCCTTGAGATGTATAAGAAGGCTAATCCTTGAGATGTATAAGAAGGCTAATCCTTGAGATGTATAAGAAGGCTAATCCTTGACATGTATAAGAAGACTAATCCTTCAGATGTATAAGAAGACTAATCCTTGAGATGTATAAGAAAGCTAATCCTTGAGGTGTATAAGAAGGCTAATCCTTGAGATGTATAAGAATGCTAATCCTTGAGATGTATAAGAAGACTAATCCTTGAGATGTATAAGAAAGCTAATCCTTGAGATGTATAAGAAGACTTATCCTTGAGATGTATAAGAAGGCTAATCCTTAAGATGTATAAGAAGGCTAATCCTTGAGATGTATATGAAGACTAATCCTTGAGATGTATAAGAAGGCTAATCCTTAAGATGTATAAGAAGACTAATCCTTGAGATGTATAAGAAGACTAATCCTTGACATGTATAAGAAGGCTAATCCTTGACATGTATAAGAAGACTAATCCTTGAGATGTATAAGAAAACTAATCCTTGAGATGTATAAGAAGGCTAATCCTTGACATGTATAAGAAGACTAATCCTTCAGATGTATAAGAAGACTAATCCTTGAGATGTATAAGAAAGCTAATCCTTGAGGTGTATAAGAAGGCTAATCCTTGAGATGTATAAGAATGCTAATCCTTGAGATGTATAAGAAGACTAATCCTTGAGATGTATAAGAAAGCTAATCCTTGAGATGTATAAGAAGACTTATCCTTGAGATGTATAAGAAGGCTAATCCTTAAGATGTATAAGAAGGCTAATCCTTGAGATGTATATGAAGACTAATCCTTGAGATGTATAAGAAGGCTAATCCTTAAGATGTATAAGAAGACTAATCCTTGAGATGTATAAGAAGACTAATCCTTGACATGTATAAGAAGGCTAATCCTTGACATGTATAAGAAGACTAATCCTTGAGATGTATAAGAAAACTAATCCTTGAGATGTATAAGAAGACAAATCCTTGACATGTATAAGAAGACTAATCCTTGAGATGTATAAGAAAACTAATCCTTGAGATGTATAAGAAGACTAATCCTTGAGATGTATAAGAAGACTAATCCTTGAGATGTATAAGAAGACTAATCCTTGACATGTATAAGAAGACTAATCCTTGAGATGTATAAGAAGGCTAATCCTTGAGATGTATAAGAAGGCTAATCCTTGAGATGTATAAGAAGACTAATCCTTGAGATGTATAAGAAGACTAATCCTTGAGATGTATAAGAAGGCTAATCCTTGAGATGTATAAGAAGGCTAATCCTTGAGATGTATAAGAAGACTAATCCTTGAGATGTATAAGAAGACTAATCCTTGAGATGTATAAGAAGACTAATCCTTGAGATGTATAAGAAGGCTAATCCTTAAGATGTATAAGAAGACTAATCCTTGAGATGTATAAGAAGACTAATCCTTGACATGTATAAGAAGACTAATCCTTGAGATGTATAAGAAAGCTAATCCTTGAGATGTATAAGAAGACTTATCCTTGAGATGTATAAGAAGGCTAATCCTTAAGATGTATAAGAAGGCTAATCCTTGAGATGTATATGAAGACTAATCCTTGAGATGTATAAGAAGGCTAATCCTTAAGATGTATAAGAAGACTAATCCTTGAGATGTATAAGAAGACTAATCCTTGACATGTATAAGAAGGCTAATCCTTGACATGTATAAGAAGACTAATCCTTGAGATGTATAAGAAAACTAATCCTTGAGATGTATAAGAAGACAAATCCTTGACATGTATAAGAAGACTAATCCTTGAGATGTATAAGAAAACTAATCCTTGAGATGTATAAGAAGACTAATCCTTGAGATGTATAAGAAGACTAATCCTTGAGATGTATAAGAAGACTAATCCTTGACATGTATAAGAAGACTAATCCTTGAGATGTATAAGAAGGCTAATCCTTGAGATGTATAAGAAGGCTAATCCTTGAGATGTATAAGAAGACTAATCCTTGAGATGTATAAGAAGGCTAATCCTTGAAATGTACAAGAAGGCTAATCCTTGAGATGTATAAGAAGGCTAATCCTTGAGCTGTATAAGAAGGCTCATCTTTGAGATGTATGAGAAGGCTCATGTTTGAAATGTATAAGAAGACTAATCCTTGAGATGTATAAGAAGACTAATCCTTGAGATGTATAAGAAGACTAATCCTTGAGATGTATAAGAAGGCTAATCCTTGAAATGTACAAGAAGGCTAATCCTTGAGATGTATAAGAAGGCTAATCCTTGAGCTGTATAAGAAGGCTCATCTTTGAGATGTATGAGAAGGCTCATGTTTGAAATGTATAAGAAGGCTAATTCTTGACATGTATAAGAAAAAATGTCTGGTCATGAATACCATATATGAAAATCTCTGATGTTACATTAAACAATATTTAACCATACAACCAAAATTCTAATTTTTTTTTTTGAATAATAAATGACCTTTGAAATGAAACATCTCCAGGATGACTGAATTTTCTGTTACTATCAAAGGGCCGATTAACGATTAAAATGGTACATAACTTTATCTAAGTTAAAGATTAATTAGCATTTTATAGCGATAAATTATCAGTAAAATAATACCAGCATGAATTTATAAAACTAGAGGTTGGTACTACTAGTGGTCGATGAATATAGAATTTATTAGGACTATAAAATAAAGTGTATGTAAGTACATGAGAAATAAAACATGAAGTATTTCAAAGTCATAATGATATTTTATCCGTGATTGAAGACTGGTTGAGTGTTCATGAATAGGTTAGTGTTTTAGTAAATCTACCAGTTATTTAAAATACTATATTGTAAATGTTTTTTTTTTTCACATATATCTCATTTGGTAAGCAATTAGGAAATTGATGTGATGTGAGGAAGGTATATATATAAAAATTGTTATAACATAGAGATTTTTTATTAAGAACAAGGATCCTATTTTACTGTTTCCTGGTCCAAACACTAAGGTCCACTGTGAAGTACCGGTATTAAGGAAAATAGTTACATCTATTTCCACCAGACCTAATTAACTATTATACTTTATACTGAAACAGAAATATTATGTGAGGATGGCTTGTACTTATTTATAATCCAAGAATAATTGAGGTAAGAAAATGCATTATTTCTTCTGGTATCTGACTTTCTTGGAATGAAGATATGAGAATGTTTGTTTATGGGTGCACTACTTATTTATAATCCAAGAATAATTGAGGTAAGAAAATGCATTATCTCTTCTGGTATCGGACTTTCGTGGAATGAAGATATGAGAAGGTTTGTTTATAGGTGCTCTTTTTATAACAAGGATTTACAAGAAACTGTTTATGTTTGGTTTGCAAATATGGATTAGTCTGTACATTGTATATTCATAGTCAATCTGTTTACAACACCATATAGATATTGTGGTCAAAAAAGGCGGATAAATTGCTGATGTAATGGTAAACAACATTACCACCTATTATTATTCAACCTATCCCTATTTTAATCACTTAAACTTATATATATTTTTTTCTGATTTTTCAAAATTTGGTGTTACTTACTTGAAAGATCTTAACAGTTCTCTTTCAAACTATTTTTTAAAGTAACCAAATTGTTAACTAAAAATTTCATAAAAATGTATAATAAGAATTTATTTTGCCCACAAATTACTAGTTAATGAAAATTCAATTTTCAAGTTGGAGTGAAGATAATTTGTCCATTAAATGACATTATGGATTTTAATGTTTAATTAATGATGATGTCATAATGTCATCAAAAATATAATGTTGAAGAGTTTTTTTTTCAATTTACAACACAAAACAACCTCGGCATTATACAAATTTCCAATGGCAATGTTTTGCCCCAAGTCAGTAACTTTTAGCATACTGAGTTGAGTTGAGTAATGGTGTTTAACGTCCCAGTCAAGAATATTTCACTTATATTGAGACGCCGCCAGCTATTGGCGAAAGTGCAGAAATTTTGCCTGTGCGTTGTGCTGATGGCATTATACTGCAGGGTTCTTTATCGTGCCACGCCGTGACATGGGACCTCGTTTATTTTAAGTTCCCATCCGAAAGAACCATGACTTTCATTTCTTAATGTTGGGTACTTGGCGAAAGAACAGTCACTACCCACTTTCAATTCTTGGGTCAGACCCGGACAGGGTTGAACCCACGACCTCCCACTTTTAGCTCAACTGGCTATAGCCAGCTGAGCTTATGGCATGGTTTTGCGTGCATGCGTAAACTTTAAACTTCCTTCTCTGAAACCACTTGGCCAATTGGGATCAAATTCGGTGTGGAAGGTCCTTAGGTGGAATAGACTAAAGTTTGTACCAGGCGACCCCGCCCGACATCCAAGATGGCCGCTGTTACTATAAATAGCAAAAACACATAAATAGCCATGTTGAGTCAATTTTTAACCGTTTTTGTTCCAATTTGAAATGTAGAGAGTAGATAGTTGGGCATTCAATATATATAACAGGTTTTTCTGAGAAATTTTTCGTTAACCCGATTTTTACGAATTATGCAAATGAGGTGTAATATTTAATCAATTATTTGAAAATCTTCTCCTCTGAAACCACTGGGCCAATTGGGACCAAATTCGGTGTGGAAGGTCCTTAGGTGGAGTAGACTAAAGTTTATACCAGGCGACCCCGCCCGACATTCAAGATGGCCGCTGTTACTATAAATAGCAAAAACATATAAATAGCCATCCTTGAGTCAATTTTTAACCGTTTTTGTTCAAATTTGAAATGTACAGAGTAGATAGCGGGGCATTCAATATATATAACGGGTTTTTCTGAGAAATTTTTTGTTGACCCGATTTTTACGAATTATGCAAATGAGGTGTAATATTAAATCAATTCTTTGAAAATCTTCTCCTCTGAAACCACTGGGCCAATTGGGACCAAATTCAGTGTGGAAGGTCCTTAGGTTGAGTAGATTAAAGTTTGTACCAGGCGACCCCGCCCGACATCCAAGATGGCCGCTGTTACTATAAATAGCAAAAACACATAAATAGCCATTGTTGAGTCAAATTTTTAACTGTTTTTGTTCAAATTTGAAATGTAGAGAGTAGATAGCGGGGCATTCAACATATATAACGGGTTTTTCTGAGAAATTTTTCGTTAACCCGATTTTTACGAATTATGCTAATGAGGTGTAATATTAAATCAATTCTTTGAAAATCTTCTCCTCTGAAACCACTGGGCCACTTGGGACCAAATTCAGTGTGGAAGGTCCTTAGGTTGAGTAGACTAAAGTTTGTACCAGGCGACCCCGCCCGACATCCAAGATGGCCGCTGTTACTATAAATAGCAAAAACACATAAATAGCCATTGTTGAGTCAATTTTTAACTGTTTTTGTTCAAATTTGAAATGTAGAGAGTAGATAGTTGGGCATTCAACATATATTACGGGTTTTTCTGAGAAATTTTTTGTTGACCCGATTTTTACGAATTATGCTAATGAGGTGTAATATTTAATCAATTCTTTGAAAATCTTCTCCTCTGAAACCACTGGGGCAATTTGAACCAAATTTGGTGTGGAATGTTGGTCTGACTAAAGTTTGTACCAGACAATCTTGTCCAACACTCAAGATGGCTGCTGTTACTATAAATAGAAAAAACACTAAAATTGCCATTGTGGATCCATTTTTCAACCAATTAAGCTTAAATTTGAAATATACAAAGTATATCGTGAGGGATTCAACATATTTAACCCGTTTTTGTGGGAAATTTTTTGTTGACCTAATTTTCAAGAATTATGCATAAGGTGTAATATTTAGCAAAATCTTTGAAAATCTTCTCTTCTGAAACCACTGGGCCAATTGGAATGAAATTTTGTGTGGAAAGTCCAAATGTCGGCCTGACTAAAGGTTGTACCAGGCAACCTGGCCTGACATCCAAGATGGCTGTCATAACTAAAAATAGAAGAAAAAAAACAAAAATTACCATTGTTGATCTTTTTTCCACAAATTGAGCTCAAATTTTAAATATAGAAAGTATACTGTGTAGGATTCAAAATATATAATGTTTTTTCCTGAGAAAACTTTTATTGACCCAAGCTTAAGCTGATGAACCAATTATGGTAACCACATTACATTGTCTTAAAGGCACCACAATGGCCGAGTGGTTTAAGAATTCGATGTAACGAATCACAGCACCTTTCACCCCTGACATTATGCATTAATGCCAAGTGGCGCTAGCACTTCATCTTTGAAAGTTTGTCAGTTAACTTGCTGCTTGGTCGTGGTTTTCTTCGATACTCCAGTGTCCTCCATCATTTCCAAAACTGACAGTCTCCATATAAGTGAAATATTCTTGAGTTGAACGTTAAACAG
The DNA here is from genome assembly GCA_029721355.1 of Tegillarca granosa. Lineage (NCBI taxonomy): Eukaryota > Metazoa > Mollusca > Bivalvia > Arcoida > Arcidae > Tegillarca > Tegillarca granosa. The sequence continues at coordinate 21,914,210 of CM056604.1, forward strand.
CATTACAAGCAAAAACAAACATTGTCTTACATATGCAGCCAGTTGAGCATCACAGGCCCTATTGGGCCTCTTGTTTAGCATACTGTCAGTATTTGCTGCTAAAATTAAGACTGCATATATAGCTGTTGGTTCTTATCACTGGATGAAATTTCAACTGGAGTCTTAACTAGGATTTAAAAAAGATGAAGCTAAAAATAAATATGGCTTCCCTGACTGAAAACTTAGATCTGTGAATTTGTAAACATAGGTCTGTGAGGATGTATTTTGTTTATTCTTAAAATAATAAAATAGTACTCTTAATTCTTGGATAAAGACTTTTATAGATTTCATTTGAGAGTGGAGTGGAGTGGAGTTGTGGTTATTTACGCCCCAGTCAAGAGTCTTTCACTTATTTTGAGGGATGGTGGAGGAAACTGGAGTGTCTGGGGAAACCACCGACCTTCAGCAAGCCAACTGACAAACTTTCTCATTGTAGAATCTGTCTCGAGTGGGATTCGAACCCAGGTGGAGAGTCACTGATCTGTAAGTGCATGCTTTAGACCACTTGACCACTGAGGGATTTCATTTAAGAGTCATTGCTGCTAACCATCAATAATCAAATTTTGCTAGGGCAGATTCTACTGTAAGAAAGTTTGTCATTTTACTTCCTGAAGGTTGATGATTTTCTCCAGGAACTCTGGATTTCTCCACTATTCCAGAACTGACCTTCTTGATATTAGACAAAGAATCTAGACTGGGGCAATAAAACACCATTACACCAGACTCATTTGAGAGTGAAAGAGACACCAATGACAATCGATTTAAGTGGATATCCGGTTCGGTATTGTGTTGCAAAATTCTGCATCCTAGATATAAATCAATGATTGGAAATGAATAAAGTTAATGCATGTTGGTAATGACAAATGAGTCAGGATTATAGGCACCATATGTTAATTGTAGGTGTATAAATATTGTACATTAAAGTATATACCATTAATTTAATTCTCAATTCAATTTACCTGTTAAACTCATTTTATATGTTTTAAATATTTTCAGTATACCTTGAAACAGTTACTTACTTACTTATACATATATATATATATATATATATATATCTATATATATATCTATATATATATATATATATATATATATATATATATATATATATATAAATATATATATATATATATATAGATAGATATATCTCGGTATCACATAGTTGTTTTTTAGAGTTTATTGATAAATATTTTCATTTCCCATTAGTTTGCATTCTTTTTTGTTTTGTTGCATATGCAGATTAAATATTCATGGATGATACATGCATTTGTTCATGTGTCACAATGTGCAAGTCAGCTGAAGTGTGGAAACTAGAAAAAAAAAATCAACAAAATTACAGGTGTCATACCATGAAAACATGCATATATGTCTAGCTTTAAGACTGACGTTTCTTTTTAATTAGTACTTCTTTTCTGTAGTGAATTGACAGACTTAGTTAATTTAATTATTTTTTTTTTTGGAAGCATGGTTGGAATATTAATTAAAACTTGTTTACCTTACTTTAGCATATGGATTTACATATGAACTTAAAGTAAAAATATTACATTAGAAGTAATGATTTCACATGAATAATTAATCTCAGGAGTCCGGTAATACACTTAATTCTATCAAGACATCTGATGTTTAGTGTTTGTTAGGACTGTATATGGACTTTGATGAAGGCAGGAATTTTATTTTAAAGAAGTCTGTTTTGTTTTAAAAATTAAGATGTATTCTTCAGTGTTAAAAGTTTTAAATTTCTATGTGATTTCTTTACTGGAGTTGAAACAAGATACGGGTACATATGAGTCCATAAAAAGTAAGTATTTACTATTTATTTAGATGCACATGACAATCATAGGTATTTTGGGTACTTATGTGTATGGGGCCAGTCATTGGCTGAGTTGATAAATGTTTTGACTTCACACCCGAGACATGTCAACAATCTGGGTTTAACCCTAGTTGACTAAAAGTGAGAAAGGCTTTTCTTTGTCTTAAGACTTCACTGGTTGGCTTGTTACCAATGTCATGGACTGAGTGATCTACCATGTTATCTGTGATGCTGCAAGCCAGTATAATAGTACTCTTAAGGTTTGTCATTATAAAAGCCACTAGTACAATGTCCATCATGTTAACTTGTGTTAATTTATATTAATCCTCAAGATTAATGAAAAATTGTTTTAGCACTAATAGCTGAAATATTTCTATGTGATGTTAAACAACATTCAACCAACTAGCTAATTATGCATGTGATCTGAGTAACAGAAATATTTTACTGATGATTCTCAGAGTCTCAGATTCTCTGGTCATATGTTTGTATTGTATGTTTATAAATCATAAGGCCTTTTGTCAAAATGTTACCATTGTTGGCAACTATCCGAAGTGCAATTTGTTGCATAAAAAGAAATGCATAGAAGCAAAATTGGAGCTAAAAGGGATTTTTAGCAATGACTTGGCTAATGTGAGGGATTTTTAGCAATGATTTGGCTAATGTAAGTGATTTTAGCAATGACTTGGCTAATGCAAGGGATTTTAGCAATGATTTGGCTAATGTAGGGTATTTTTAGCAATAACTTGGCTAATGCAAGGGATTATGCAATGAGGGATTTTAGCAATGACTTGGCAATGATTGGCTAATGACTTGGCAATGTGGGTATTTTTAGCATGACTTGGCTAATGTAGGGGATTTTTAGCAATGACTTGGCTAATGTAGGGTATTTTTAGCAATGACTTGGGCTAATGTAGGGGATTTTTAGCAATGACTTGGCTAATGTAAGGGATTTTTTGCAATGACTTGGCGTATGTAAGGGATTTTTAGCAATGACTTGGCTAATGCAAGGGATTTTAGCATGACTTGGCTAATGTAGGGTATTTTAAGCAATGACTTGGCTAATGTAGGGTATTTTTAGCAATGACTTGGCTAATGTAGGGTATTTTTAGCAATGACTTGGCTAATGTAGGGGATTTTTAGCAATGACTTGGCTAATGTAGGGATTTTTAGCAATGACCTTGGGCTAATGTAAGGGATTTTTTTGCAATGACTTGGCTTATGTAAGGGGATTTTAGCCAATGCCTGCTAATGCAAGGGATTTTTAGCAATGATTGGCTAATGTAGGGTATTTTTAGCAATGACTTGGCGAATGTAGGGGCTTTTTAGCAATGACTTGGCTAATGTAGGGGATTTTTAGCAATGACTTGGCTAATGTAGGGGATTTTTAGCAATGACTTGGCTTATGTAAGGATTTTTAGCAATGACTTGGCTAATGGAAGTAATAGTACCTGCCCCATTAAAATCTTAAAGTATCTGCCTATATTTGTTTTCCTCACATAAGGTAAATGAATAGTTATGAGATCTGGCTTTCAGCAGCACTATGTGTTGTGCAGTAGTACTCCAATGTGAGCTACACTGCATAATAAGAAAGAATTCATGGAAGTTGCATTTTTTTGGATTGAAGTGCTGGTGTCTCCGCTATGATGCTTTTGACAGCTAGCACTTCCATAATCTCCACTGTTGACAGGAACGGAGTGTGGCTAGGAATGATAAATATATTGAGATTGATGTGAAGTATTAATTGAATATTGTTTATAAGCAGTATCACAAGATTGCTTTGCCATATACCTTAAAATGTTAATTTTACCAGAATAAGTGCCCCTGTAACAAAATATGAATCTATATTAAATGAATACTTACCTTAGCTGTCAGGTAAAATGTCAATGAGGTAAGTATTCTGCGACAAAGAGAATATTGAGCAGTGAAGTTGAGCAAGGGTATTTTACATACTGCAGTCTGATTGTTTCACTTATAGAGAAATAGTCAATTCTGAGATGCTGGATGACACCAAAGTGCCTAAAGTAAACATCTGACCTTCAGTAAGGAAAATAACAAAATTTGTCACACTAATATCTGCTAAAGTAGGATTTAAACCTAGGTGATGAGAGGCACTGTGATGCAAAAGTGCACACTTTTGACAACTTGGCCACTAAAGCGCCTTGAATATCAAGGAGAAATTACATGTCAAAATTTGTTGTTCAAGCGTTGTGTAAAAAAAAATTGGTAGCCAGTAAAAAATTACTATATTGTTTTTAAACCTTGTGGCCAATGTTTATTTCAATAAATTTAAAAAGTTTTTCCTCAGTGGTAGATGAATGCTTTAATGTCCATTGGACTATCTGCTTATTTTAAATAGTCTCAACTTCTAAACTAAATGGAATCCCTAAAGAGTGTTTGAATATCATTTGTGGCATTGTACTTTCTCTTTTTTGTACTGCCACTTGTTGACTGTAATGAATTCTGGCTATTCTATAATGCAAGGAGAGTAAATTCATTTACCTTAATAAAATAATTTATAAAAATATAGCTCCAGAATTAAATAAATTATAAATAAACAAGAATGAAAAAGTATGTTGCTTCTTGTGTGTTGCTGAACTGACGAAAAACCATGAAACACCCTTGTGTAAGCCGTGAATGTAAAGCTATGCCACCAAGTAGTTTACAGACAATCTGTACTTCTTCCTCTTGTCAATCGTATAAAACGACATTTTACTGTGGTCAAACAGTGATAAAATTAGGTTACTTGGCAGAATAAGCAAGTGATCATTAGAATCTCGATTTCTCGGCAATGTGTAACCAATATGTTCTAATACAGAATTTTCAGACATCAAAGTCAACTTCAACTATATCAGTAACTTTTTACATCATTAAGAAAGTCAATA